>VWYO01006328.1:0-14454 GCA_013400275.1 Rhadina sibilatrix | reverse complement strand
CGCTTGGCACGAATCCCCCTCCTCCTCTCCGGAGGAAAGCTGCTGCCTCGCCGTGGGCGCTGTGTCAGGGCGGGTGCCGTGCCAGGCTGCCGTGCTGTGTGAGTGTGGGCGCTGTGTCGCTGCACTCGCTGCCGTTTCAGAGCCTTTATTCCGCTTCTGTGAGGTATTTCACCTGCTAGGGGAGAAGAGCGGCCCTGGAAGGTTCCTGGAAGGGAACCTCTGGAAGGTTCCCAGCCCGCCGCACGANCCCCCCGGCCGTGTCCCTTCCTCCGCCCGGCCCGGCCCTCACGGCGGCCCCTCTCCCTCCTCTCCCGCAGGGACGAAACGCGCTGCCGCCGTCGCCGCCGCCGCCTTCCACAGCAGCGCGGCCCGCGCCAAGGAGGACTATTACCAGGTGCTGGGGGTGCCCCGCACCGCCACGCAGAAGGAGATCAAGAAGGCCTATTACCAGGTGCGTCCGGAGCCACGGCTGCCCCTTGGGCCGGGCAGGAAACAAACCCATCCCCGTGTTTGGAGCCGCTGGGGACAAGGGGAGGAGGCAGTGGGAAAGCTCAGCACATGGCCTTGGGGATCGCTTCCAAAGCATGCTCTGCCTGTGCTGTCATCGCTTGTCTCCTTCCAGAAGGATCTGGGAATTGCTGAGAGGATCAGGAGCAGCTCCTGTAGTTCCTTGTTTTGAGTTGATAAAGGAAAATGAAGGGTTTTAGTTCCCGGGAATGCATCTACTGAGTGCCAGGCTCTGCCTGATGTGTTTTTCCTGGCATGTGACATATGCTAAAGTAAATAATTTCTGCCTGTCTGTAATAGTTGGCTTTTGTTTTTTTAGTTGGCAAAAAAATACCACCCTGACACAAACAAGGACGACCCTAAAGCAAAGGAGAAGTTCTCTCAGCTGGCAGAAGCCTACGAGGTAATAGCAGGATTTTATTGTGATGGGAAGGAGGAAGGATTGGAGGGTAGATGAGGGGAGACATTTCCATGGCTGGTTTTTGATGCACTTCAATCTGGAGCACCTTTGTCTCAAGAAATTACTTGCTCCAAGTATCTGATTTAGCTGCTTGAGGCTCTCTTGGTTTTCCCCTTCCTTAGCAGTGATTGGCATGGATGTCACTTCCATGCAATTATTGTCAGTTTAAGTAATCAAATAAAAAACACCAAAGCAAGTGTTTGAGACAGAGGGACTTTCACTCTGCTCCCCCAGCCCTGCATTTTGATTTCAGCACTCTTCAGCTGATACCACAATGATCACTTAACGTAAGTTATTTCTGCTTTTTATAAACCAGTAAGATCTTGTCATTTTCCTGGTGAGGAACCAAGAGAGTCCAGGGGAAAGCAGCAGCAGCAGCTTGTCCCTTACTCCTGTGGCGCCGAGAGCTGGGCGAGGAGACCTTGATGGAAGGTCTGAGGGCAGAGGCAGGGATTCTCCTGGATCCTCCAAGCCCCTGATGGCCCCGTTCCTTGCCCCAGGTGCTGAGTGACGAGGTGAAGAGGAAGCAGTACGATGCCTACGGCACTGCCAGCTTCGAGGCCGGCGCGGCCGGGGCCGGGGCCGGGGCCGGCGCGGGGCGGCAGTACTGGAGCAGCGGCCCCTCCATTGACCCCGAGGAGCTCTTCAGGAAGATCTTTGGGGAGTTCTCAGGATCCCCTTTCGGCGATTTTCAGACTGTCTTTGACCAGCCACAGGAGGTAGGAGGTGACTTTATTTAGGGATGAAACGGGGAACTCGTACCAGTGTCTCTCCCCGGTTTCCGTCACAGAGCGCTCTGGGAGCTTCAGCAAGGAGTTATTTTTGGGAGTGTCAGTGTGTGAGCGTCCCATGGCATGGGGAGAGTCTCATAGTTCTGCTAAGCTGTGTAGAAACACACCCCATACCTCCAGACAGGGTATTTTTTCTGGGCTTGAGCTACTTCTCTGGTGTTTACTGACACCACCCAGCACTGCTGAGCAGTTGCGTTGCTGGAGAGGCATTGCCTCTGCTGCAGGTTGATTTATGTATGCTTGCTTTGATCTGTAATGCTAAAACCCACAAAATACCTTGCAACTATAAACCAGGCCTTCCAGCAATGTGTTTGGCTGCCTAATTTGCTTAATTTTGCCACTTAATTAGCTTCACGTTGCAGTGAGGCCCATAATAAAACAAAATCTGTCTTGTTCTTCGTGCTGCACCTAAATGCTCCTTTAAGCGTTGATGGTTCATGTGTTGTCTTCAGAACTGTTTGGTACTCCTGATTTTACTAAAAACGAACTTTTTCATAGAAGGAGAATTTCTTCTTTTGATCTGTCGTCTTTACTGATGCCTTCCATTTTAAGCATTGTTTGGTGTTTAGCCTAAACTCTTCTCAGTCTCCTTAAGACCTTGTCCCACCTCAGTCATGGATCTGTATCCGTGTTTCCTGTGCAGTATATCATGGACCTGACATTCACCCAAGCTGCAAAAGGTGTTAACAAGGAGATTGTGGTGAACATCCAGGACTCCTGTGTGCGCTGCGATGGCAAAGGACACGAACCTGGCACCAAAGCCCAGCGCTGTCACTACTGCAATGGCACGGGCAAGCTTCGAGGCCGGCGCGGCACCAGGTCTGCTGTGCTTGCCCTTCTTGGGCAGAGTCACTCCATTCCGTGGTGAAAAATGCTCACCACACTCATCAGCTTATCTTGGGTAAAGCTGAATTAATGTCAGCTTGATGCTAATAGGCACTAGGAAGATTTTCTTTGTGTGCTAAAGTGCTGTGCCCAGCTGAAAGCATGAGCCTTCAGGCTGGATCCTCTGCTGCTGCATATCCCACAAACCATATGAATATAATGAACCAGCTCTGCAATTCCTTGGGCAAGAAATGGATGTCTTTTGACTTGGGGGATGGAGGAAGTTGGTGAAAACCCAAGGGTAATAATAAGAAGATGCATGTAATGATGGAGCTGTAGGCTTTGGGTTTCCATGCATTTGATTCCTTGTGTGCTTCAGTCTGGTGGGTGGCTCTCCCAGTTCAGTCCAGAGTTTAGTCACCACAAGGTTTTCTTGGACACTGGCAGTAATTCATGTAAACGGATCGTCCTTGGATTCATCAGAACACAGACACTTGCAGCACTGTAAGGAACTTTGTTCCCCCTTGTACATTAAAGCCTGGACGTTGAGGGAGGTGTGTTTCCTTTGCCCTCACCACATGACACTGCTCACAGCAGTGGAGGTGCTCAGTGGAGTTCGGAACGCGATGGCCAGCGGATTTCAGAGCCAGCTTTCTGCTCCAGCCCTTGCTGAGGGATCTCTCTGACCTGACGGGGTGTGCGTGTGATCAGAGCTCCAACATGCTGTGTGGAAATCCCCTCTCAGTAGTCATTCTTGGCCCGACGTGTGTTTGTTCCTCCCCAGGAGACGATCAACACGGGCCCGTTCGTGATGCGCTCCACGTGCCGGCGCTGCGGCGGCCGCGGCTCCATCATCACCACGCCCTGCGTCATGTGCCGGGGCACGGGGCAGACCAAGCAGAAGAAGACAGTGATGGTTCCTGTGCCAGCTGGTCAGTGTTGCACCTGCCTGCTGCTCTCTCTTAAAGAACTGTAGTTACTTACTGCCACTGTCAGCTGCAAATGGGGGGCAGTGTAAGACCTTTTGCTGCGGAGAAACGGCCTTTAAAGCAAAGCAGGTTTGGCAGTGGAACGGGCTAGTGATGAGATGAACCTTCTGGCCATGGATGGAAATGTTTGCTTTGCCCTTCCTGACCTTTGGTTCTTGTCTGGGTCCTCCTAGGCAGGTCTTAAAGAGTGAATCTCCAAAGGTTTTGTTGCCATGGGTCTTTAATTTGTCCTTGATGGGAATCCTGAGAGCCTTGGCTAGGCTCAGAGGGGTGTGCTGAGACCTTCACCAGGGAAGAGAATTAATTCAATGGTGGGACTAAAACTTGCTTCTTTGAGACCACCTCGAGTGAGCTTTTAGAGGCTGCTGTGTTCTTTAATCCAGTGATTTTCTGTAAAGAATTCTGTAGATATTGAAGTAACAAGCATGTTAGGGGCATAGGGATCACCTCAGAGGTATAAACATGAGGACCCCTCCTCCTCTGGGCTCTGGTGGCCAGCTCTTGGGACTGGCAAGAGTTGTAGGTATCCATGCCACATGTAGGTTATAATCCAAGGTTCTCTCCTCTTCTGATTGCAGGTGTTGAGGACGGGCAGACAGTTCGGATGCCTGTGGGGAAGAAAGAAATTTTCATTACGTTCAGGGTATGTATCCTAAGCTGGTTTATTATTTAAGTTGGTTGTTGCCTTCTCAAGTGCCTGGGAAAGGACTGCAGAATGGGCAGAGGAGGAAGAGCCAGTGATGCTTTGGAACAGCTGAGGTAACATGATCCCTGTGAACTTTCAGAGACAGCACGAGATCTGCATTGTAGCAAGGGGGGAGTAACTTTGAATCTGTTCTTGGAAATCGCTGCTTGTTCCAGGACCAGGCCCTTAGCATAGTGTGAATCAAAATGCAGAGTAGGTTATTCATGCCTTGAGTTTTTGACTTGGAAGTGTGAGGGAGTTTCCTGCTGGCAGGGATGGCAGAGCTGTGGGAGGTGCTGCAGGAGGCTGCCTGCTGAAATGTCTTTCTGCAGATCCTGTGCAGAAGGATCAGGGCTGCTTTGCACCTGTGCTGTAGCTGGGCCTCTTCTCCTGTCAGAATCCTGCCACACACATCCCTGTTGAGAAAATTTTTTTCAGCATCTGTTTCATTGTGCAGGAGGGTTTAATTCTCTTCCAGCTTGTGAGGCCAGTGCAAAGATTCTTCATTTCCTTCTCACTTTTGGCTTTCCCCTGTTCAGGGTGCTGGACAAAGCAGTGTCTGTCTCTGCAGAACCATAGTGACATGGATAAACTAACAGCAGGATTAGGAGAGGGAGTTCCTGAGGCAGGAAGCAGGGATCCTTCCAGTCCTTTGGCTAATTCAGTTATGTCAAGATCTGTGTTTTACTAGACCAAATACTAACTCACAGTTCTTAGCCATGCAGTTTGGGGACGGTGTATTGTTTTTCCTGAGACCCTTAGGAGCAGTTTACAAGGAGAACACGGTGTGCTCACTGCTCTTTGGAACTTCTCCTGCCCTGCAGGTTCAGAAGAGCTCCGTGTTCCGACGAAACGGAGCCGATATCCACTCGGATCTCCTGATCTCAGTAGCTCAGGCCGTGCTGGGAGGCACAGCCCGGTGTCAAGGCTTGTATGAGACAATCAACATCACAGTGAGTACCAGTGTCCATCAGTGGGGCACAGCAAAGGCTTCTCCTTTGCTGCAAAGGTGGGGGAAATCTCCCAAGTCTGCCAGTATTGCATTTCATACTCCTTCAGGATTGAGCCTTGGGTCGTTTGTGACCTGCCTGCTCACAGCTTCTTTCCTGTTGCTGTGTAGGGGCAGGGAAAGAAAGGGATTGCTGGACAAACCCCATCTGAGGGCTACAGGCCGTGTCAGGTGTTTTACTTATTCCTTCATGAGCTTTTCCATCATTACTGACTTATCTTTGGGATGTGTCCCAATGCATAAGCATACCAGAGCTCTCTCATCCGACTTTAAAGCTTGTTGGAGAAGCAGATATTTTTTATAGATGTGTAATTATTATATAAATGTTTTATTAGAGTAATAAATGTGACACCTGTGTGTTTATAGATACCACCTGGTATTCAGCCAGACCAGAAAATTCGAATGAGTGGGAAGGGCATTCCCAAGGTCAACAGCTATGGCTACGGAGACCACTACATCCACATAAAGATAAAAGTTCCTCAGTAAGTAGAGCCAAAACAAGTTCCTGTGAAATGTTAAAAGCTTTTTGCAAAAACCTGTTGTTTAGAAGTTGTGAAAATTCCATGAGGTGAAATGCAGTGGGTCCCATCTCTCGCACTGAGAATTCCTTAGAAATCATTCCTTACAGATGGCTCATTTAAAGAGTACGTGGATTCCTGGGGTATTCCTACACGATGTACTCCAGTCCCTGCCCCTCGTGGGTGCTGCTGGGGGAGGTTTGGGAGGTTTGCTGTGGTCCCCAGGCCATCCCTGAGCCCTGTCCTGGTGCCACAGGAGGCTGACAGATCGCCAGCGAGCCTTAATGATGAGCTACGCCGAGGACGAGGCCGACGTGGACGGCACCGTGAACGGGGTCACCAACACAGCCTCAGGTGAGCAGGGGAAACTGCTGCCCTGGGAGCTGCTGTGGGAGTGCAGAGTGCTCCCTCAGCACGCCTGGGGGCAAGGGGAGCTTTGAGGCCTGTGGCAGCACGGCCTGGTGTAACAGAAACAGTTCTAGTGTGATGTTAACAGGCACACAGCAGGGAGGTGGCTCTTCCCAGGAAGCTCTGTTCCATTCTTACTGGGCAAATCCCTGTGTGAACAGAGAGCAGGCACTGGGTGCTCCAGGTCCAGACAAGCTGTGCTGATGAATGCCTCCTGCTCCCTGCTTCGCCTGTGCCAGGATTTGCTTTGAGGCAGGAAAGCAAATGTGCTTCAGGCCGATTTCCTGTGTGATCCAAATCCAGTGTGCTTCTGAGCACAGCAGGGCTGTTTTTCCTGGAATGCTGATGGGGTTTCTGTTGGGGCTGAGCTCTGTGTGTGTGGGGAAACCTGGGCTAGGAGTGTCCATTGGTGCCAGTGTCAGCTCTGCTCAGTGGACAGCTCACTCCTCCAGCACCATGGAGGAGTGAAGGCAGCTGGGAGCTGCTCTCCAGCTCCAGATGGAAAATTGAGATTCAGCAATTGTGTTTTAAGTTTCAGGGATGAGGTGCTTGGAAGAGGCAGCAGCTAAAGGAACAACACATGGTAAAATAGGAAGGAAGGAGCTTTGTCTCACACTACTGGAAAGCAATTTTTTCTTTGCTTAATTGAAACAATGAACTTCTTAAAGCCTGTTGGATTTTGGTTTTGGTTTGAAACCCAACAGGGCATTTATGACAAGGCAAAGGTGAGAGCCTTTTGGAGCTGCTGAATGATCCCAGGATCTGCTCTACTACATGCCAAAGTGTGAGGAATATAGGCTTAAGTGCAGGATATTAGAAGGCAGCATCTGCCAAATACTTCCCAGTGTTGTGTTTTATAGTGCTTTCCTAACACAGAAATTATGTCTTTCCCATATTACAGTCAGCCTTGGGGGAGGAGCAGAGAGCTCTGAGCACTGAATTTCCATTCCAGCTTTTTAAAGGCATTTATGTACCAAAGAGAAAAAGAACTGCTCTTCAAACCAATTTTTTAAAAAGCAAACCTGTCAGTTTTTACCATGCTGAAGCAGCAAGGTGAGTTAAAACAACGCCAGTAGGTTGCAGTGTAGAGTCAGGCAGTGCTGAGGGAGGCGTGTCCTGCCTCGGGATTTCATTCCATTGCATCAGTCGGAGCCCGGCGCTCAGCCCTGGGAGGCTGGGCAGCGCCAGACTCGCCTCTGTGCACAAAGAAAGCCTCAGGGGGCGCTTGGGATCTTGTTATTGATGGTTTTACTGTAGAAAAAAAGCAGCTTAGCAAAGAGGTCTCCTTTGTTCTCGTTTTAGCCACTTCTGAGGGACAAACAGGTTCTCAGGACCTATTCATACAGGACAGTTTTCACTTTCCTTATCTGGACAGCTGGTCTGAAATACCTGTAGCCTTTTTTATTCTACACGAGTAGAAGTTTCTGCTTGATACTGTCATTGCTTGCAATGACACAAATCAGGTTCCTGGTGTGGTTTTGCACTGCTTTGCAAGGACACAACCTTGAAACAGGAAGAACTTGTTTCAGGGACCACCAGTATAGATTTTTTAACCCTGTAAAGTCCTGGCTGGCTGTGATTGTGTTCACCACTTGGTTTTAGTGGCAGACTCAGTTTCAAGTACTTGTTTCCAAAGTCTGTGGGGTCCCTGACTCAATTGTGCAGCACAAGAATTCCCTTGCTAGTTGGAGGGCTGGGGAGAGGGGAAGGGAACAGCTCAGCACCTGAGCTCATGGTTGGCTTTTCCACTTCTGGGATCCAGGCTCTCCAGTGCTTCCACTGCAAGGGCTACAGTCCTGTGGCTGGCTGCCAGGTGCAGCCCTGGATGTGAGGGAGCAGCACAACCAGCTGCTGGCCATCCCCTGTGTAAAACACCCCTGTGGTCCTGGTGGGAGATGTCTCTGACTGCAGCCCTTTGCTGTTTGTGTCCAGGTGGCAGGGCCACGGCTAGCGCTGACGCAGGCGGGGATAGGCCTGAGGCTCAGGAGAACAAGGAGGGATTCCTTTCCAAACTTAAGAAAATGTTTACCTCCTGACACCCCATCCGAGGTAGGAGGCCTCTTGTGTTTTCACTGTTGTCTTGTTTCACTTCTTGGGAGGTGGAAGCACAATAGCACAGCAGTTGCTTCTCACTTAGCCTCAGGCCTTCCAGCCTCGGGTGTGCACAGCCCTAGTTGTCCCCTGGGACCTGGAGCAACAAGCTGGGGATTAAAGTGCATTGTTGCTGCAGCCAAGAGCAGCACAGATGCTGGGTGCACCCTTGGGGAGGTGGCTGGCCTCCCCTGCAGCTCTGCTGCTGGAGCTGTGCCCAGTTCCAAGCACTGAGCGTGTTCCCATGAGCTGATCCCACTGGGACCGGGTTCTGCCACACAAATCCTGGGCTGCAGAGCCACTGGTGCTGGCACACTTGGGCTGGATTCCCCCCTGTCCTGGGCTTACAGCACCAGGGAGGAGCCAGCCTTTGTCACAGAGCACAGCAAACCCCACCATGCATCACTGCAGTGTAACTCAGGTGCTTCAGTTGGTGCTGACCTGTTATGAGGGAGCACCAAGACTTGGAATCATCTGCAGCAGACACAGAGTCTTGGATTCCAGGGGCTCAGCTTTGCATCTTTGTAGGCTTCAAAGCTGGCTGTGCTGTAGGGCTGGCAGTGTGACAGCAGGGCAGGTGCTCCCAGAGTGGGCTGTGTGCTGCTACAGCCAGGAAATTGTAACCTTCCTCTGACTTCAACTGCAGGAAAGCGTTCTACTGGGAACTAGGAGCCAGCAGCAGCAGGTCATCCGTGCAGTTGGGGGTGAACCTTTCTGGCAGCCAGGCTCTGGAGAACACAGGATGTCAGTCAGCAGCACAGCAAGAATCCCAGCTGGAGAGGCCATGGACCACTGAGGCATCAACACAAACCCCATGCACTGTCCTAGGAACTGGCAGTGAAGGAGAACACCAGCTTTGCAGAAGTGTGGCTCTCTGGAGGCTGCTCCACAACCCTACTGCTGCTGAATGCTTATATGGTAAAAATTAAAGTTGAAGTGTTATTTAGAACCCAAACCAGAGGAAATGTGAAATAACTATTCCAGCACAGAGCAGCAGTTTGCTGTATGGAGGCCAAGCCCACCAGCTGCTCACTCAGGTGCCCTTTGGAATGCCAGGTGTGCTTGGTGAACTCTCCAGGAGACTTGGTGGGTCAGGGAGATCTAACCTTGTCTTCATGACAGCCCTACTGCCCTGCACAGCTCCGAGTGGAATCTCCCTGTGGCTGGGCTTTGTCTGAGCCCAGCTGGCCTGGCTCCCTCGCAGCCCTGGGCTTTCTCTATCCTGCTGATTGCCTGCACAGAGCAGTGATGGAATCTGCACTTTGCCTCAAGTTTATCCCCCAGATAACTAAAGTTACCACACAACTGCTGTTGCTTCTGGACTGGTACAAGTCTTTCACTGAGCCCTTTGCCAGTTGGGGACAAAAACATTTTATTACCTTAGTGCAACACCCGTAGCGTAAAAGATTGGTCAAAGCATCGTTGTTTTACTTGTGTGAGAGTGCAAGTGAGGTGGATCACTCCTTCCAGATGCAGCTGAGCTCTTGCAGTGAGTATTCCATGGTTACTGTAGCCTGCTGTGTTTGTGATACCGTGCAGGTACCATCAGCCCACTAATCAGTTCAACACCAGTTAAACAGGGACGTGCTGTAGTCTTGCCCTTCTTAATTTGCTGAAATAAAGCACGCGTTGCCTCCTGATTAAACTTCTGTAAAGTGATTCTGTACCCATGTAAATAAGATGGACTTCATAAAGATATTTAACATGTGCTGTGCCTTGCTGCCTTGTCTACTCTTCCACCTGGTCTGTCACCCCCTTTCCCTCCCCTAGTGACAGGAATGAAGGTCTCTGGGACAAGGAGGGGACAGGGTTGGATGGCTCCAGCATTGCTAGGGGCTGGGATTGACTGAACACAAAGCTCCCCTGTCTGAGCAGTACTTCAGGCATGTGAGGGGAAAGGGGCTTTCCCACTGAACCTTGGACAGTCTAGAAAAAGCCAAAATTAGCTCCAGGAGCCCAAGGACCAGGGCGAGAGCTGTATGATGAGGCATCAGGCTCAGCTTTTGTGTTACAGGAAATCACTGCAGTCCCTGCTTGCTGGGGTGACACTAAGCCTCCATCTCTCCAGTGCCCAAAGCAGATCCCTGGAGAAATCCCTGTCTTCTATTTGCTTAGGAACCTGCAGCAGCCCTGGCCATGGATATCTGCCACGAAGGCACTGCCTTTGGGGCCCTGGGGTACACACCTTCAGCCTACCACGTGGTGCCATGTATGCTCAGAGCTGCCTGGGGAAGGAGGTGATCCTGGGAAAACAAGCCCCCTAAAACACCCACAATGACTAAAGCAACACCTCCCTGAGGACAAAGCCAGCGCTTCTGCCACCCCTCTGTGCTGTCCAGCCTTTTTTCTTGCTCTAACTGCCTAAACAGTCCCAACCACTGCAGGAGCACACACATGGACCAGCACGTGGGCCAGGCTCTCCCCAGCTGGGGTAGGATCAGCCTCTCCCTGGGACACTACTGGGAAGGCAGCACGGCTCGGGGCACCTCACCTCCTCAGCCAGGTCCCCCTACCTGCTGCAGAAACCAGGGAGGAAAGAGGAGGGAGGGGAGGCTCAGAAGGCATCCTTGTTGTCCCCCACCCACTGCTGGAAGGTGCGGGCCTGGGGGTTGAGCTGCATGGTCAGGGCCACGTTGCGCTCTGGCTTCAGGGCATAGAAGCGGAACATGGCAGCCAGCTCCTGGGCCCCAGCAAAGTCCTGCTTCTCGTACTCCTCAGGGGACATCTGCCAACAGAATTGGGGAAAAAAAACTGTGTTTCAGAGGCTGCTGGGGCTTCCCTCAGCCTGTGAGGGGACGTGATGAAGGCTCTGTTAGAGCAGCTTGTCACAGCATTGCACTGGTGCCAGCCACTTCTGCTGGGGTTGGGCAAAGGATGCAGCCCTGCCTGGCAGGAACAGCCCAGCCAGGCTAGGGCCAGCACCCAGGTCTGCCACACTGCTGCCCAGGCTCTGGAGTAGCTGTGAGGGAGCCCTTCCTCACACCACAGCTATGCCTGAGGGGTTCTAAAAACTGGGTGATCAAGGAGGCAATTCAGGTTGCCACCCAGCGCCCCCAAAACATCCTTCCCTGCCTGAATCAAAGGGTTTGGTGTTCACTGCACTTCTGGGAGAGCAGAACCTGCAGAGAGCACCAGAGGGGCTTTGTTTCTAATGAAATGCACTTTGTTCTCAAAGCAGGGAACCACCATAGCCCTCATCCATTGTACTGGCTGCCTGAGGCACAACTGAAATGCAAACAAAGATTAAAAGTAAGTCACGAAGGGGCAGGGAGTGGACGGGGTGTTGTCAACAGTGACACAGCACAGAGGCCAGGTCTGTTGTAATGGTGACACAGCAGAGCCCTGGGGGAAGCCCTGCTGAAGGGAAGGGCACCCAGCAGAAACTTGTGTAGGTGCCCATCCCTGGCTCTGCTGGAGACCTCCCAGCTCAGTCATCCCTCAGAGCCAGGCACAGACCTGCCTGGGCACACCTGTGTGCTCCACCAGCATGAGCTGACAATACCAACAGGGCAGTGTCAGTGCCCAGCTGTCCTGCAGCCACACCCAGGGGCAGCAGGACTAACCCTGGACACCAGTTAGGCTGGGCTGTACCAAAAGGAGCTCTGAGTCCCTCAGGACCATCACCTCCACCAAGGGATTCTTCCTACCTTGCTGGCTGTCACAGTCTTGCCCGTCTGCTGGGAGAGGATGGCAGCATACTCTGCCTCGGTGAGCTTCCCCGTGCTGAGTCCTATCACTTGGCCAATGTACTCCCCTGGGGACTTCAGCAGGCAAAGCACAACGGGCCCAAGGTCCTCCACAGCCATCCCATCCATTGGGGTGTCCCCCATGGGCAGCTCTGTATGGAGAGATTGATCCCAGCTGGAGTGCAGCCCAGCTCTGAGGAGGCACGGTGGAGTTTTCAGCTCCCAACCTCTGGGCATGAGGTGAGGGAGGGATGAGAGCACCCATCAG
Organism: Rhadina sibilatrix; assembly: GCA_013400275.1. Lineage (NCBI taxonomy): Eukaryota > Metazoa > Chordata > Aves > Passeriformes > Phylloscopidae > Rhadina > Rhadina sibilatrix. Next base: position 2,217 of record VWYO01006328.1, on the reverse strand, counting down.
CATGGCAAGGCAGGACAGCAGGGCTGAGCTAAGAGACCTTGACACCAGAGCAGTACCGTGAGTCTACTGCAGCCCCACCACCTCCACCATCCCAAACACAGGCACTTGGGGTGTCCAGAGCTGCTCTGGGATCTGCAGAACAGCCCTCAGCACCACAAACAGGCCCAGGAACCTTGGCAATTTCCTGCAGGCCACCAAACAGGTCTAAAGACCATAATGCAGCTTGCTGTGGTTGAGCTGGTAGAGGCCTCCTCACCCTACCAACCCACAGCCCTGGCAGTGGGAGCAGATGAGGACAGCCACAGGTCAGTGTGAGCAAGAGCTCCCGCTTACCCAGGACAAAGGTGTCTCCCTGCGGGGCCTTCTGGGGCTTGAAGATGGAGAGGAAGTTCTCAAAGTAGAACGGGAGGCGGATGACGGTGGTGGGAACCCCAATTTTCTGGAAGTACTCCTCCACCACGCCCTTGCCATCGAAGTGCAGCACCTCCAGCCTGCCCCCTGTCAGCTGCTGCACGTTCTCCAGGCCGCTGAACACGACGTGGCGCAGACCCTGGCGCTGGGACAGGTCAGCCAGACGCTGTCCCTGGGCAAAGGGAGAAACCAGCCATGAAAGAGGGGAACGGGACATCCCCATCATCCCCACACCCCCCTTCCCTCTGGGGAGGATCCAACTCCCACCAGCCCTCAGCTGGGATCAGGGATGAGCACACCGAGTTCTCCAGGTGGAGCCAAATCCTCTCCTGATCCTGTCCTACTTCAGAAAGGCCACACACCCTCCAGCTTTGCAGCTCGCTGCTCCACCAAACGTGCATGCACCAGCATAAAGAATCTGCCTGGCCAACATACCTGCCCTAAACTATCTTATCTTTTGTTTGTTGCCATCCAGGTGTGGCAATTCTGCCACCTTGCAATATCTGTCCTGGGGTGAGCACCACCCTTGGGATAGCTGACACTGCAGGATTTTGGCCCCAAAGCTGCAAGCACAGAGAGCTACAGGTCTGCAAGCAGCAAGAGTCCCAGCTCTGCCCTGGGAAGGCTCTGAGGAGCCCAATGTTCCCACTCCTGGGAGGTGCTCTCTGTAATAAATTTATTAACTCTCTGAAGGCACCAGGCCCTGGAGCCATGCAACTGTGAGGAAACAGAGAGTAAGCCCTGACTTTGCAAGAACAAACACCTCACCTGGTGTTTGTGAGGCCTTGGGGGTCTTCTGGACTGGCTACTCCAACCATCAGGGCTGCCACGGCTGCTCCAAGAGCTGTCCCCACTTTGATGCTACTCATGATCCCCCCTGCCAGATCATTCCGCACGTGCTCCCAGTTAATGTCTGGACAGGTACCTGCTCGATTTCCTTCTCCTTGCTGCAGTGTTCCCAGAAGTTGGTGACAATGAAGGCTCCGTAGGCACCCGCCAAGGCTCGCTCCAGCGATGCTTCATCGTCCTGATCTGCCTTCACCACCTCGGCTCCCCTCCGCCTCAGCTCCTCCGCCGCCTTCTTCCTGGGGCTCCGCGTCACCGCGCGCACCTTGAAGGTCCCTTCGTCCAGCAGCGCCCGGGCCACGCTGCCCCCCTGGGCCCCTGCAGGAGCAGCCGGTCAGGGCCCCGCGGCCCCGGGACTCCGGGGTGCGCTGGGGCCGCGGGACGGAGCGCCCGGACCGCCACCAGGACCGAGCCCCGCTGGCCGCCCGCTCCTCACCCTCCCGGGCGCTCGGGCATCACCGACGCCTCCGCCCCTCGCCCTCCCCGCCGGCCCCCGGGCCCCTCCCCGAGCACTCACCGGTGGCCCCGAACACCACGATCAGCTTCGTCCCGGCCATGCAGCAGCGCGGGCGGTCCTGGGGCTCTGCCAGGGCGAGAAGCAGCGAGGTCGCGGCTCAGCCCCCGGACCGGCCCCGGGAGAGAGGGAGGGAGGAGGGCAGGGAACGGGGCGGCTGCGGAGCCATCGCCGGTGCCGGGGCACCGGGCGCGTCCTCCCTCACGCGGCTCCTCCCCTCGGCTCTGCCCGGGTCCAATCGGCCCCGCCCGCCTGCCTTCGGCTCGGTTCGGATCTAGTCGGCTGGGCTGGAGCTGCGTGCGTTCGTCTGTTCGGCGTCATCCGATTGTGTTCGGCTCCACCCGACTGCACTCGGCCACGCCCCCCGGGCGGGGCTCAGATGCCCATCCCCGCCAGGCCCCGCCCTCCAAAGCTTGGCCCCGCCCACTGCCGGTGTGAGGCCCCGC
>VWYO01006327.1:111568-161064 GCA_013400275.1 Rhadina sibilatrix | reverse complement strand
AAAAAAAAAAAAAAAAAATCAAATATCTATTCAAAGACTCCAGGCATCAGAATGGAAAGAGGGGTTGGAAGGCACAGGTGATATTGAATTTTTCACTTAGTCTCACAAAATATCCTATTAATAACCTGGCTCTCATCCCAACCAGACACATTTTGTAGTTGTCTTTCTCCCTGACTGTGTCAAATTGGGCAGCTCTAACAAAATCTGGCTAAAATAGGTTGAAACGTGGTGGGCAGGCTTAATGACAGAGGAGATCTTGAAGTTTGAAGCCTAAAATAATAAAGCTTAAGCCATGTTAAATTCATTCCTCCTCTGATATGTATAAATACATATAAGAAGAAACAGAAGCTGCTGTAGTAAAAATAGCATTTGTTAATCCATCCTGTGGTTAAAATAAAAAACAAAAAAAACCCCCTTTATATATAGATATATGTGTGTGTGTATGTGCATGTGTATAAATACATATGATATAAACCTGTATCTATCTACAAAGGGGCTGCTAAGGTCTGCTATTTTCTAGGAAATATACTCATAATGATTCCCATCACTAACTCAGCACCTCAGCATCTACGTAAAAAGAAGAACCTGACAGACCCTTATGTCATGCAACTTGTTCCTTTTTACGTTTGGCAAATAAAATTTCTCAAGTTTAAGAAGAAAATTCATTTTCCAATGGGAACTGGAGCAAGTGAGAATTCAGGACAGGACCGTCCTGGGACAATGATAAGGCCAAAGTTCTTTCTGATTTGCTGCTAATCATTCTGGAAGGTAATCTACATGTCTGCATTCCCTCCACACAGAAGCTCAGATCCATCCTACACCTAAAAATAAACGTTCAGTTTGGCTCTCTCCTGTAATTAGGCAGGACTACATCCACTGTACACCTTTACTTGTGTCCTCACGCTGCAGGGACAAGGCTTGGGATTTTCCTGTGGTCAGATATCCTCGTGTTTCACTTCCATCTGCATATATGTCTATGTACCAACCTCTGTCAGATCTCTAGGCGTGTCTGAAAGGAAAATTAGCAATGTGAGTCAGAACTCTGCTTTCACTATCACAGTATCACATATCATTGCATATTTCATGTACAGCATCTTCATATTCCGAAGCAAAAAAAATTGTTTTAGCAACATCACACATTTCTTTTAGCTGATGCTAAAGGCTTGAATAGGAATGCACTCTCTACAAGTAATACATGTACTGCAAATACATAAGGTTTGCAAGCACATACCAAGATGTGGTTTCATGATTTATTATGCATTGTAACTCCTGTTGTATTCTATGAAAAAAAGAATCAATTAATTTTATCTGTTTAAGTACACTCTCTGCATATTGTGGCTTTTTTGGGCACATTGATTATTATGAAACCTTGTCATATATTGCAAGTGATGATCTATTTTTTTTTAAAGCTTTAATCTTTCTTCATTAGGGGGTGCTTGACTTGATCGATCACGCAGTGATCTAAGCCAAATCCTGCTGGTTTTAATCGTTGTGACAAACTGCTGCCCAGTTCTGCCAGCCAAAGTTGGAAAATGCCATATTGCTAAATAGAGAGACATCTGACAAGGACAAGAACACTGAACAGGAGTCTGTGAGTTTCTGCTGCTGCAGCTACGCCTGAGCTGTGGCTGCTGCCTTGCCCAGGAGCCTGAAAACCAGGCACATCTCTTCCTTTTCTCACCTGAAAGCCCTAAATCTGAGGCTGAGGAAGCAGACCCACAGAGAGGCCCATGGTGGTAACTGGTGGCCTTCAATGCAGAGACTAGGATGGGCTTTGCTGTTGAGGGAGATACAGGAATGCAGATTTCTTCCACCCCCTGAGCAAGGGCTGGTTTGGGTGAAAGCGCTCGCGTACTTTCATCCACCCCCAAACTGTCACACTCCATAAAAAAGAGTTACAGAGGAGTGAACGGGAGTGAGGCAAGAAAATCACTCCTCTTTTGCAGTTCCGAGTTCAGCATGATAAATTCTGATGATGCTAACCTAGGATGCCTGCCTACTTCAGTACATTGCTCAGGAGCTGCAGGTTTCTAATTCAGTGGCAGCTGATGCTGCGGTGATGAAAGGCACAATGCCCTGCTGGGCTTTTTTTTTTTGAGGTGGGGTTGAGCTGGTAGACTGCCTGTTTCTAAAGCCCCAGGTTGCAGGAACATCCCAATTAAAAAAATTCTGATCACCCTGCCTTTATAGCTAATTTCCCCTGACTTGGCTGTCCCATCTGGCATCCACCAAATATACCCTGGCTCCATTTTCTTTCCACAGAAAATCCCAAAGCATCCCACCACAGCCTGGCACATAACAGGATATCATTGTTTGTTGAGCACAACTCCCTAAGAGTACAGTACAAGAGACATTTACAGTGCTGTAAAACTCAGACAATTTGTTTAGTAAATCTGTTTCGGGAAAGGTTACAGAATGTACTGCTTTTACCATTACAGGTGACACATGGCTGCTATACATTTGACATTTTGCAGTGTGTTCTCATAGATCCTAAAAGGTCTTTTTGTCATACAATTATCTAAAGACCTGTTCCCTTAAGGCAGCCTGAAAATGAACAGCCTCACTGTTCATGTGCATCGATTTGCTTGCATAGAATATTGATCCTCATGAGGTTTTTCTTGTTCTACATCATCCTAGAAGGGCTCAAAAATACATACATGCATGTGTAAACATGATTTTTCCCACCTTGCAAAGGTAATAAGGAGGATTGCAAGTGACTTTATTTCAGTTAATTCTGAAATGCAAAATTTTGTGCATGCATTAGTATATCCACTCTTGCCCAATGAATCATAAAGTTGTAAGGGTTTCACAGCTACCATTCAGATTTTATTTTTGTGTGTGTATTTCTGGAAATATCAGGGGCAAGTAATGCACTGCAGTCTGAGCATGTCTAAATTTATCTATGTGATTTTATGTTTGTGTTGAATGACATGGTAATCAAGACTATTTTGTGATGCAAGCTTTGATCCTTATTGTTGCTAACAACAATATCCATACTAATGTGCAGTGTTCTTAACAAAGCATATCAGGGAATTTCGCTATTCAAATACAATTAAAAAGCAATATAAAATAAATGTTTGAATTTGATTTAAAATATAACTGATTCAGCTCTCTAAATAGGCAAGCAAATTAAGAATATTAGAAAACAAATTTCAAATAGTCCTTTCAGAGATTAGGGCTTTCTCCAGCTTACATAAGATTGAGGGTCCTCCTAGACTGTGAAATGAGGCTGGAGTTCAGCTTCCAAACCCTGAGGTTTCCAACACACCTCAGGGCCATCCCATTGCCCTCACAGCACCCAGCTATTTCATTCTGTGGCACATTCTCAATCAAAACAGAGTTTTTGTGGTCCTTCAGCTCCACCTTGAAGAAGACTGTATGATCTTCTTACCCTAGGAGTAAGGGCTTTACCTGATGGCAGCAGATGCTGGGGTTAGATTGAAGATCACTTAATATCCTCTTCAAAAAATCACATGCAAAAGGTATGACCCAAGCCTGAATGAAAAGCTGTTAAAGACAAAAATCTAATTTTTTTTTACAAACTGATTAAATTTATGTAGAAACTCCCTGGGAAACAACCACTGAAACACATAACAGCAGAGTATTCTGAGTGGTATCACTATCATTTAAAATCTCATATTGCTTTGCCCGTGTTGCAAATGTTTTTCTTGTCTCCTTAATTCACACACCATGCAGAAATTCAGTTTCCTTAAGCTTGTCATCTGACCCTGCTCTAGCAGAGAGTCTGTCAGACGTGCCTGCACTTTAGACATCTATTTTATTTCCTAAAATGAACTCTGTTTTATAAAAATGAAGACTTCAGAGTATTATATACATTTATATATATACACATATAATGAAAAATTCAGAGCAGAGTGTACTGCTTCATCCTAGTTGATAAATTATAGATCATGATATGCTGTAACTCCTCCCAGTAGTACTCCAGATATTATATATTGGTTTTGCTCATAATCTCCTCTTGGGAAGAATACTTTTTCACTTGTGAGTTTAGTCACTACCTCCAGCAGAAGTTACACAAGATTAGAAGAATACAAGAAATGTAGACAAAAAAAAAAAAAACCAAAAAAACAAACCAAAAACAAACAAAGCAAAACAAAGCAAAACAAAAAACCCTAAAACAAACAAGCAAAAAACAATAACAAAACAAAAACAACAATAACCAAAAAAAAAAAAAACCAACCCACAAAAAAAAAAAAAACCCTGAAGAAAAGTTTTCAGGAGCAATTAATGGAATAAATTTACCAATAGGAATTTGCCTTGCAGACTCACACAAAACTTTAGATATGGACCATCACTAGGCATGAGGATGCCATTTGACTAAGCAAAGACATGAAATGCAGTTGAACATTCCACAGGCTTCCCGTTCCTGGGTTCACTGCACTGAAATACTTGGCAAAGTTTTCTTTCTGACCACTAGTTTTTAAACTCATTTTCCACCCTGAACTCATACACACATGTCTAGCTTACCCCAGTTTGCTCAGAAACAGAGTGAAATGCCCTTAATTATAGCTAAAATGCTTCAGGAAACCATGTGTGCTTTGCTGGTCCTGTCCTACATAAAAATTACACAATAATGGAAGGTTTGACCCTTCTTAGTGTGATTATCCCATATTCTCTCTATTTCATAGTGTAGGGAGGAGGTATACCTGATGGAAGGAAAAGAGACTTTTTTAGCTCCTCAAGGGTAAAAGGGAAATGTCCAACACCTGAAAACTACTCTTGGCAATTTGTTGCTCTGCCGCATTTTACCCTTCATTAAATTTATGTTTCCAGAATGGTGTGGTTCCCAGACGTGGTTGTGGTAAAGAGCATTATTTGGTAAACTATCAGGTGTTAGGATGGGATTGAAGGGGTCCCAAACTTTTTTATGTTTAAAATAGAAAATCTACTGTCTGGTGATTATACAGAAGGGTTAAATTTGCTTCAGTGTCAACCATGCTCATCCATGTTATGTCAACTACTCTGAATTTTTTATTTATGCTCTACATATATTTTCAACCAGGTTTAATGCCTAGAAATACTAATGAGTTTTCAGGATGGTGTATAGCTCTTAAGATGACCTGTGAGCAAAGAATTTGGATACCCAACAATGTGGGCCTGCTATTAGGCATTATTCACTGCAGGAAATTATGCCTCTTTTGGCATGATGGGGAAAATAGTTTCTGTCTAGGTAATATGAAAAAAAAAAAAAAGTAGAAAAAAAGGGATTATTTATTTTATGTCTTCTTTGTGGGAAATAGACACACAACTGCTAGCTGAAGCTGATGAACCCACAAATTTCAGCATCTCAAGAGCTGGCATTCACTTAAAAAGTCTAATTTTTTCCCCTTACAATAAATGTGGGCTGACACTTGACAGTGGTCAATANATTCACTTAAAAAGTCTAATTTTTCCTCTTACAATAAATATTGACAGTGATCAATAAAATTTTTATTTCATTTTTTTTTCTAGAATCCTTTTATATTTGTGTCTTTAACACACTGCATGCCTGGGCAAGGTAGCAAAAAAATAGAGATAGGAATTTAGTATCACCTCTCCAGGGGGGTTGATACTGTCTGAGTTTTACAGATGCAAATAATGCCATTTGCTAGTTGAGGCTGGACTAGACCATCTTCTGCTTAAATTGCTTCTAGCAAAAAACAGAGTTTGTACGCTGGAAAAAAATGGGGGAGGACAGAAAAAAATCTGATATAATTTGGGCCAACAATTGGACAAAAGCTGATGTAGTGATGTTAACTTCAAAAAATGTCTCTGGAGAGCCACAAAAGGGAGATAAATAACTTGACTAAGATCAAAACAGATAGGAAATGTTGCCTGTCAGTGCTATGGGCTCTAGCACCACTACTAATATATAACTTGAAGCATTATTTAGTGTTATACTGTCCCAAAGGTCTTTGGAAGATACATTTATACAATATAGTCATCACATCCATATTAAATCATGAGTGAGAATCTATTTCAGTTTCTTTTTCACCTTCAGCTGTTTGAGCACAGACTATACAGACATGATTTATAAATCTCTGGGCTTCTCCTTATATCAAAAGGGTCAGACTAGTCCCTTGTTGACATAAATAACAGACACTTCAAAACCAGCCTAATTTTTGTCATTAACCCATTAGGCTATCCCTGCTCTATTTCCTCTTCCATTTTATATGTATTAAGATGCTACAAATACAACATAAAAATTAATTCTCTTTGCATCATGAAAGGATTTTTCTCCACTTCCAAATTCAATTTATTAATTAAGAGAGCTGAAAAACTGTTTCTGAAATTGCTCTTCCCCCTCCCCACCCTGCCTCTACCAAACAAAAAGCATTTGCTTCTAGCAGTCTTAAATGATGTTTGATGCTCCAGAGAGCCTTCAACATTCATTATAGAGTCAACCAGAGCTTCATTAAATATTAGTCTAGCATGTGTATATGTGGTGCTGAGCAGTGGCCTCAGGACCTCCCTCAGGCGATTTTCTACATGTTCTTTTCATCTGTCATTTTGCTTTGACTTGGGGCGATTCTCACTTTCATCATTGACAATAGAAAACTCATTCCTGTGTGCATTTAGTTTTCATTATTCCTTGCCCCGTGAAGATGACTGACACACACAGATTCTTTTTCATCTTTTAAAGCACTGTAATGAATCATTTTTAATTCTTGCCTTGGAGTGTGCTTGTTTTAGCATTGGTGGATGAAATAAAATTAAAACTGGGTACTGGTGCTGAGAGAACCTGTTGGGTTATTCTGGCTTAGTAGCAAAAGACAAACTCCCACAGGTTCACTGAATCACACAATCACATGGAATGGCTCAGGTTGGAAGGGACCACAGTGGGTCTCCTGTTCCAACCTCCCTGCTCAAGCAGAGTCATCCTAAAGCACGTGGCACAGGATTACAGCCAGACATTTCTGGGATATTTCCAGGGAGACAAACTCCACACTCCAGGCAATCTGCTCTAGCGTGCAGTCACCCACACAGTAAAGTAGTTCTTCCTCATATTCAGGTAGAACTTCCTGAGCATCAATTTCTACCTGTTTCCTCTTGTTTTGTTGCTTAACATCACCAAGAAGAGCCTAATCCCTCCTCTTGACACCCTCTTCTTGGATACTTGTGATATTGATGAAGCCCCTTCTCAGCTGTCTCTTCTCCTACCTCTTCAGAGGCTTCTTACAGAAATATAACATGTTCAGTAACAAGTTCCAGAAACAATATTTGGCATTCTTTTAAAATTTATTGAAAAACATAGAGTGATGGGTTTTACTAAATCTCTTTTAAACAGTGAGTTCCAGCTCATAGTGGTTTATTTTAATGCCTAGTTTTAAGGAAAAAAAAATGTGTAAAACATAAATCAAAGAATTTTTCTTACAATAACCTGACCACACAATCCTGTTTTAGGATTAAACCAATTTTCTTTTCACCTCTTTGTAATTTCTGAGGTGATGTAGAGATGCTAAACTTCCTAGTGCATGACAACTTCTCTTGAAATATTTTGACACCTCATATTTCCAATCTTTTCCTATATAATAAAAATTATGTCTATCTTCTCTACATGAAGACTTGCAAAGAAGTCCTGAGAAGACAAACTACTCTCTTTGTCAGAGCCAGTCTGGTGAATCCTCCCTTGAGGCAGCTTTTTGGCTTCTCTTACATGTTCAGCAGGGATAAACTATGGCCAGACATGTCAGAGACTCTGTTTCTGTTTCAGTCCAGTGCTCTTTGGGTTTAATGGTCTCAATCAGAAGTGAATCCTTTGCTGTAGATAAAATAATAAATAAATTTCACAAAGTTTTCCTTCCCATTATACACAAGATTAAAATATATTGTTGGTACTGATGATGTGTCAGAATGTACAAAGTATTATGTACACGGTCAAAGTCTATCTTGAGCTCTATTTCTTTACCAAGACACTGAACACTATACTGCAGATCTTTCATTGTCTTTTGTCTTTCTCTTTCTTCTCCTAAATTCCTCCTCTCAGAATCTGCATAGCTTGAAGTTGGACTGGTTAGAGTTTGCTAGGTGAAAGCTTTGTGAAATGTCTTAGATTGGATGTTTGCTTTAACATTTGCTAAGTAATTTTTCTCTAGAGTTTGCCAGTAAAAGTTTGTTATTCAACTTCCTGAGAGCTTTGTTGTTCTCTCCTGTGTGCTGGCCAAGGGTATCAAAGTACCTGAGCCCCTTTAAAAACTCACTGAGTGATCTAGGGGTGTAACACCACTTTAAATAGCAAACTGCTTTAATATCTGTAACCAGATGTCTGAAGGTAAACTTGGACCTATGCAAAGAAAAATTTTGAACTTTTATTTCAGTTTATTCTTGCCTATAATCAGAATAAAACTGCTTTGAAATAATATCCCAGCCATTCTCAAGTATAGCAGATTATAGCTCCTGAATCTTTGCTATAAAGTAATAGGAAAAATCCTGACCCATGTTTTGAAGTGCAAAGATCACCATTTGAAGCATATTTATCCATCTTAAATAGAGATCTATTACATCCTAGGCTGCCTGAAATAGAATAGTTAAAATTCTTACAGTTGTTTTGCACAAATTTGAATTCTTAAACTTGCATTCTAGCTGAAAGGGCAGCGGAATTTGAAAGAAATTCTTTAATAAAGGTAAAAAGTAGTTTGCCTGTTGAAATCAGTTTTTTGAAGGAAAGGGAGATTCCAGTTGTAAAACATTGTCCTTGGCCAAGCACTGAAAACAAGATTCATGCCATTTTAGTACAAAAAGAACCTCAGTTTTGCACCCAGTCTCATCCCGACTCCCAAGGAACACCGAGCGAACGCGGTGAGGAAGGGTTTCTTGCACTGCACGGTTTTCACCAAGGCTGGCTGGATACATTTTATTCAAGGAAAATCTCACTTCCGAAGATTTGTGAAGCCAGATGGTGCCCCATGAAGCTGCCTTGGAGCAAAGTAGTTCTTTTATCGTTTGAGAAATGCCCAATTTTTGTGGTTACATATGGAATTCGTTTTGCTTTAAGGACAGCATTTGGCGAACACGATACACCGTGTCTCTTCGTTGATCCCAACTGCCATAATTGTTTCTATAAGTCATCAGAGGAACTAGATTACAGTAAGGAAAGTGTCAAAGAAAAAGAAGAAGATCCTGTTAATTAAATTTGCCAGAAGATTCAGATTTCATTTCAAATTCTAGAAAATATAAGCCGTACAGTGAGTGGTCTGTGTCATCCTTCAGTGGCCAGAGGCCATGCTTTTCAATAAAGTGAAGTAATTTGAATATTTGATGTTTCTTAACAACAAAATGTGTGATTCTACTGTGTCATTTCTTGGTTTATGGTCTATGTGAATCAGCTGAGGTGTGTACATAGTGAGTAACCAATTCACTGGAGACCTCACATCCGTAACACTTCAGTGGTGATGCATATATCTTAGGGAGAAGTCAAGAGGAATTTATGATGCCTTGTAATTTTGGCCTGGTGCCTTGGAAACACAACCTGTTGTATTTAAATAGGTCAGCACTGCCAGACTTATACTATAATCAATGTTGATTAAATCCATGTAGGACTGAGAAAATACGAAGTAGCAATAGGTTTGGAACTATTTCATATGTCACATAAATAGTCATGACAAAGAAATCAAAATGTTTTATGGATGGTCAGATTATGATTCAACCCTGATTGGATTTTACTTAATTGCTTGAATATTTAAACATTTTAGGCTCTTATTTTGCTGTGTGGTTTTTTGTTTTGTTTTGTTTTTTTAATTAAACATGACTGATACTGGTAACTATCATTAGCTGAGAATTAACTGTTCAATAAATAAAATAACTTAAATGAATATGAGGAAATGTTGCTAATATGAATTATATATAATCAACTTAGAATGTAGCAAGAAAAATAACCCCAAACTTCTGTCTAATCATCCAACCAAATAAAGTCTCATAAATAGGCTAAATATTTGGAAGATGTATTGTGGGAGAAAACTCTTTAAGCAGAAAATTAATGCAGCAGGAATGATTTTGTGCAGACAGTTCTATACAGCAAACACTCCTGTAAAAGCTAATTTTCAACATTGGTGGAGTTAGTGTCATACAGGAACTTTCAGGATGAGACCTAATCTTCCAGAATAAAAGATAATAAATCAAAACTATTTCATTCCCTTTTATATTCTATTGTCTCTTTTTATGCAAGTGCTCAAAATACGTAGCATTGTGATGCTACCTTCCAAAATTTTCAATAATCAGGAATTATTTTCCTTTTAACTGTCTTCCAGGATGTTTTAGGTCTGCCTAAGTATGTGTCTTCTGCTCTTAATTTTCACTGTTGTCACTGGACAGAGATAGGATCTACTAATTTTTCTATTTTTTCTTGTCTGCATTATTATGATAGAGAAAAGGTGTGCAAAATTACATGCTTTTCCACTGAGGAGGCTATCAGCAAATGTCAGCAGAAATCATAACATTAGAGAGGGGTGGGGGGAAGGACCTTTTGCTGCAATAGCCTACTTTTCCTCAGGTCTGCCATAAAGTGGAATTAAGATATAAAAAAGATGCAAAATTCTGAGTTAAACTGATCCAGGTAGAGTAGTATGCACTGCAAGCAGAGTCATGATTAAACACACCCCCTTCAGATCTCTGGGAGGTGGTTGGCTCATGATCAAGGGACCACAAGTTACATTCAAATCATGAATTTTTTGTTACCTTTGACTTGAGGAAACCTCTCTAAGCCAGCCTGGGCTAACTATCACCAACTGATTTGCAGGTGAGTTCATTTCATTTGAAGCCCAAAGAGCAGACACTTACTGGATTTATTTTCCATTATTTACAATGGAAATAAGCTTATCACCATTCCCTTTTACATTTCATATTAATCAATTCATTTTTCGAGCTTGCAATCGTTTTATTAGTTCCAGTAAGTACTTCATGCATTTTTAATGATGACATAAACAAAAACAAAAAAAAAACAAAAAAACCACCAAAAAAACAAAAAACAAACAAACAAACAAAAAAAAAAAGAAAAGAAAAGAAAAAAAAAAAAAACAAAAAAAAACCAACAAAAAAAAAAAAAAAAAAAAAAAAAAAAAAAAAAAAAAAAAAAAAAAAAAAAAAAAAAAACACACACAAAAAAAAAAAATCCAGAATCAGGATAAAAGTAACAATCTTTGAACATTTTGGCCTGCTGCCACTATCCTGTGTGACTGGTGTAGATGGAATGGAACTCACATCACTTTAAGCACAATTATTTCTCAGGGTCAACTTGGCACAGTGGATTACAATTTCAGGGAATGACTGTAATAAATATCATATGAGAAAACATGCATAACCTTTTGAAGAGCAGCAGTGCTATAATTGTCTATATGTGTGTGGCAAAGCCTTTAGTTTTTTTTTTTTTTAGATCTATCTACCAGAGGTGCTAAGGGGAGCTGTCAGTTTTTTTCTAAATTAAGGTCTTAAATTAAAAAGAAGAATATCTCAAATATACGCAGACAGTGTGTCATGAAAATATATATAAAATAGTGTCAGAATAGAAAAAAATATAAGGATTCTCATTAATCTATAAAGTATTTCAATAACTTTAAAAAATTATTTGATCTTGCGAAAGTATTAAATACTTTTATATAATAAGGAGGTATTAATCTTTTCCATTGATCAAAACAACTATTTCAGAATGTGTTCTGGAGTTGTCCTCTATAGAGCTGACCAAAATATAATATCACTGTGTTTCTATTGAATTTATTGCAAAATTCCAGCACTCCTGAGGATTTTAACATCGATTTAAATAAAAAGATCTACAGATCTTACAGATAATGCTCTCTCCACTGAGAACCATTATAGCATAGGTATGAAAATGGTTTGTGATACTGTTTAAAATTAAAAACATTGAAATTACACCTAAGAAAGCTCTCCTCCAACCTCTGCCTCTCTGTATAAAAGTTGATGTTTCCAAGTCATCACACTGGCAATAATCTCCATAAAGAAATACTTTAATGCTACAGCTTCAAGAGAAATTCATAAGAGTACTAAAACTTTCTCAAATTACATTATTTTACCTTTATTTGTTGTCATACTAACTAATATCCAGGCCTAATATCCATCATGCAGAAACATAATTAATATGCACATAACAAGACAAAATGACCATTTGTCTTGGTAATCAATAAATCTCACCCTCTACCTCTCTCAACCAGGATTTTTTTTTTGTTTTGGTTTGGGTTTTTGTTTGTTTGTTTGTTTGTTTGTTTTTTTATTTTTTTTAATATTATTAAAAAAAACAACCAAACTTTATTAGTACTTTAATTTTTAAGTAAGTTTTAAAGCTATTATTTGTGTGTTCCTGTTTATTTCGCCCTTTTTTACAGACTTCTCCAGCCATTATTTATTCATATTTCTTTATTTCATATAGTAGTAGTTGAAGCAGCTGGCAAAACCCTAAAAAACATGAGACTGAACTGACAAGACATTGAAAATATGTGACATCTCCTCAAAGGAAAATGCCAAAAAAACCCATTAATCACCAATAGTATGCTCATAAAAACTCTTATCCAAGCAATGATTAGCATCTGATAATGCTGATAGGTTACGATGAAGCAAAAGAATCAAATCTTTAGAGATGACAAGGTTAGTTATTACTTTGGTGGTGACAACTGACACTGTCCATAGTGTATATATGTGTCTATATATGACCTGTTTTTCACTTCCAATTGCAAAAGCAGAGTGATACTTGAAGTTTAAAATTGTCTTGTGTGTATGTGTGAGTCTCATTCCAGTTCAGCAGACCCTGTAATTTTCATGAAAGTTATCAATTTCTAAAGCCCAAAACATCCTTATTTTGACTACAAATGCAACCAAATTGCAGAGTTGGGTTTTTTTTTCCCCCAAAAAAGATCATTATTCTGTGAATTCCCATTAACACATAAGTTGCCATTCACCATCCTTCATAACTGAAACAGGTGGCCAAAGCACCAGCTGACTGCAGAGGTGTAAGGTCAGGCCTCCAACTCTCATCCCCCTGCAGGTTCCCCTTGATTTTGGACCTTCCTCTGATTTTGTAGTGCCCCATGAGTGAAGGAGGCATCAGAAACAAATAGCTGAGGATGAAATGATTTTTAGGTATCTGGATTTAGATTACATTTTAGAGCTGACAGGTGAAAATTGGAAATGGTAAATACTGTATTAGCAAATAATCTGTATTAGCAAGAAAGAAGAAGGTCCCAGGTTTTTCTCTCTGTCACTTCAAAAGGAAATGATAACCTGTTGTCATATGATATCCAAAATAACCTTTCTTTTTCCAATTAACAGGATTGAATTAGAGATTCAGATTTTCTTCATTGGAAATACTGAACTTAATTTCACAGGTGCAAATCAGATTCACTCTTTACCTGAATGAATTTAAAAATTGCAGCAGTATAATAACGGATATTGTATTTACATTTATTATGTTAATTTACCTTACATATTGTGAGTTATAAACAATATTTCATATAATGGGTGCACTTCACAGTGTGCAGGTATCACATTTCTAGCATTAAAATGTCGATAAAATGATCTGCCACATACAAAGAATATTTTTGTTCATGTTTTCCTTCAAAAAAACCTTGTAAAAAACACTTTGCACTGAGTGTGCTCACCACAGTGCTTTCCCCACTATTTCTCCTTGGAAGCTTTGGCCTCCTAACCTTGGTTGCACAGTATTTTGTAGTATTTTGGGTTTTTTTCCTAGGTTCCATCTTCTTTTCTGGCCTTCATTTTTGATTGGCATAGATTTTTAGCAGAAGAGTCTCAATCAAGTGACATCAGGGTATTACATCCTGCCTGAAGAGCCCTAAGAAGATGTTTTTTTGTTTGGTCAGAAGGGGTTTCAAAGTGTAAAATCATTTCTAAAAAAGTAATTGACTTTTCAAATTGAGTGAATAATGGCTTTGTGTAGTTAGGTACTAGTGTTACTCTGAAAATGATGTGTTTAAAGTGGTATTACCCCCCTTTTTCTTAATCTGAAATTAACACACCCTCAAGAGCTAGCTAACAGTATAAGAGCACAGAGAGTAACCATAAGGTCTCACTTAAGGAACAAGAAAATTTGGAAAATCCTGTTTGGGATAGGAGAATGAAAAAAGTGGCAGGCTTACTCTGCTGTTGGTAGAGAGGGAGATGGCAATTGGGTGTATGAACAGTATATTTTTTAATGTATCCCTTTTTTCCCATCAGAGGATCTTTAGCATCTGCTGTTTCCATTGAAGGATGGAGGGAGGGCTGGGACATCCTCTCCAAACTGGCAGCATCAGCCCAAGTCCCTGGTTTTTGTCAGGCTTCCTTCCCTAGCAGTGGTCAGAGAAATAACCTCAAATTTCCTACTTCCCCTGCTTTTGCTATCTTCCTTTATTGCAGGTTTGCCTTGGAGAAGACACTTTTGTTCTCATTTCTGTAAGAGTTGAAAAAGTGATTATTAAAGAGGCCACATGGATTTGGTTCCTCTCAAGGTGGCTCTTTTCTGTTGAAATGCCACCGTGGCTATTTTACTTTGAAGCACAAATTATTAAGACTTGCTTGATTAATATTGGATAGTAATTTGGTAAAGACGGGACAGTCAAATAATATTTCTAGAATATGAGTAAAGAATCTTTGAAAAGCTGGGGAGAGGGTGCACTGAGGCATCAGATATTAATAATGACTACTTTTATATTAATCTGGAAAGTCATAGCAACACAAAGCACTGCTTTGCACTAATACTTGCATCCAGTATACTGAGTTCAAACATAAAATATTTCTTCTCTGAACAGACTCAGCCTACAGAGCAAATGAATGTTGCCCGAATAAGTACCAGCCACTGAGCACAAAAATTATATGGCACAAAACCTGAGTTTACGACGACTGTCAGACACACAGTTGAAGCCAAATGAAAGCCAGTTGGAAGCTGCTCGGAAATTTGGCAGTTAAAATACATATTTTAGGCCTTATGGCTGCATTCATTGCCATATGTTGAGAGCTGTCCCTCTCTATTTATGTGTATGCTTAGAATTGTCGACCCCTATTTACTTGCAATCTCTTATTTAGGCATAATGGCTCAGCTACTAAAAGATATTAACATATTGCTGCAGATTGAAGGCAGAACAACAGACACAATTAGAGGTTGAGAGGAGACTGAACCATGTCAAAGGATCAAGTCTTATTTAATCACACAGTGATAATCACCCTATAGGGCTGTTCTTGTCAAAGTCCATTTCAGCCTATATTCTATATTTTCTCTCAAAAGTAACCCTAATACACTGAAATAACAGAAAAGTCTGAGTCAAACTACAAATGTTTGATCTAAACTCATCTCAGTGTTCCTGGCCAGGCTGTTGATCAGCAAGACATCTAGCTCTAAATGAGGGGGTCACAGATTGGATACTGAAATTACCATGAGCCACTTCTCAGGAAGATGTATTTGGAAAGGGCCTGTCACTGTCTTTTGGGGATGGCATATCCACAGCTATAGCAAAGGAGAGAAATTAATTTTACCACAGTGACTTTATTATTCTGATTGAGAAATGCACCCCAGTAGAATGAAAGCAGAGGGGAAATTAAATGGCATCTTCCCCGCCACCACTGTCACTGTGTTCTACTTGGCATGACCCTTTGATTCCAGCTCTTATTGTTTCCCCAGAATGTTATTTTTCTCCTGGTTTTCCCCCCTGTGCTTCTTTTCCTGATTTCTCTCTAATATACAGTGAGCTCAGCCAGCAAAGAAACACCACCTTTCTGCAGCACAGCCATGAGACTCCGACAAAAAAGAATGTTTCAAACAACATAAAGCTGCTAAAAGTTTGGGTTTCAGAGTGGCTGATAAGCCACTACACTGTGCCTGTAGCATCCCAGCAGCAAGGCTGCAGGGGAAGGAAATTCCAGAGACACAAGATGACAGAGAGAAGCTGCATTTTCTTTTCCTTCTCTCTCTCTTTTTTTTTTTTTTTTCCTCCTTCTTTTGCAGGTTTGTTTTGCTTTGAAACACATAGAATCAAACATCAGCAGCAAAATCCAAGATTTCAAAACGACCTAAGTTGCCACTGTCTTCTTTTTCCTCGATAGATTTTATTACGTACTGTCTGCTTAAACTATGATTTCACCCTGTAAAATACTTCAAAGCTTAACGAGAAAGAATGATGGAAACCATCCAAATTAAAAGCTTTATTTAATTATGTGCAAGTTAGAGATTGGTTTCTGGATAATTTTAAAGCTGGTTATTAACAGGTCTCGTGCTGGCTGTTAGCAGGAGAGCAAGCTGGCTATAGCCAGATACAAAGCTCATAACAGCCAAATCATATCCCTACAGAAAGCTAGCTGGCCTCTTTTATCGTGGGATCCAGGACAGTGGGAGCCCTTTCTAAGTGCATTTATCTGCATGAGGTTCCCACAACCCAGAAAAGACCTCTTGTCATCATTAGCTGAGGTATTTATGCGCCCTAAGGACAAAGACAAAGAGTGTAGGTGCTGAAGTCCAGAAATTCAGTTCCCAAATACTCCCCTGCTTCTTTTAGTACAAAGGCACTTAGCAATTGGTAGGCTTCCTCATCTTTTCAGCTTCCATAAAAGCCTTCCTTTTCAGCCAGTACTGAAAAATTTAGTATTTCCAATTTTTAATTGGTATCTTCAAAAGAAGTCCCTAATAGGTGCCATGGGAAAGATGGAAGAGTCAAGAAGGCCCACATGTGCTGAGAGGAGTGATAGGGCAAAGAGCAAGTCAGCCTCAGCTCTGTACCACTTTGATATTCACAAAACAGCCATCAGTCAAGATATTTTTTTGCCTGGAAGCATGCTCCTTCTAGAAATGTATACCTGAACCTTGAGATCAGTCTGATCTTTTTTGGTAGGTTTGATTTTGCACTCCACCTACTCTCTCTGCCTGTGAGGAAAACAGCAAGTTTTCCCCCTAAAATTCATATTATACAGTTATCTTCTTTTCCCCCTTCCATCATGCTTTCCCCACGGCATAACATCTTATTTCATGTAGTGCCCTGTAAATACTAACTCTGCTGGGGAAGGCTTAAGGGAAAACATTTCAACATTTGCAGCATAACGAATTAGAGAGGCACAGATAGGCTTCTCTTTTTTGAAGTTCCCAGACTAACATCTATCTGTCTGTCTTTTATTCTGAGATAAAACCTTTTTCTAAACCTTTCCAAAGGCATGAACCCTCCTGATAGAAGTAGTCATTTACCCAGCTCTGATCAGCAGGATTTTGAAGTGAGTGTCTCCCATACAGCTTCTGGAAAGGATTAGGAAGAAATCAAACAAAATCTGAGATTTGCTGTTAATTATGAATGTCCAGAAGGAAGTGTGGAAATTGAAGAGAAAGCAAGAGACAGTTCCATAGCTTTCAAATAAGAATGTTATGACTGCAAAACTAGAGGCTCAGAGTCAGGTGTCCTGCAAAATAACTCACAGAAAGGTTTCCTATGAGGTAATACATTTTATATCTTATGTTTTCAGATTCTTGAAGAGATAAGCTGAGGAAATAGCTCATTGATGCATCTCAGGAGAAAAACCTTTAGAAGCAATGTTAGCATTCAGCACCAAACAGAACTATTACAGTATAACCTAAAATATTCCACTTGGGTAGCTTATTTTATTGTCCTGATGGAAAAATAAAATTTCTTTTGGCTCCATAGAAGGAATTTAAAGATTCCAAAAGACAACTGTATGAAAAATTGCCTAACTGTGAAACACATCATTTTTCTATAGGATTGAAAAATAAATTATTAAAAAAAAAACCTCCATAAAGATTTCATGGGATTGCTCATTTGGTGACCACACTGGGAACATGCCAATATGTACATTGAACATACAGAACACAGAAAACAGCAAGGATCAATCCTATCAGCTGATATTTTTAGTCCATTTCCATTGGCACACGGAGCAAAGGAAAATTTTGGCTACCAGCAATGTCCTCACTAAAATCAGTAGTCTGTGAATACCCAAAAGTTTTCTCCACATAAGAAGCTTTGCTGGATCAGTGACCCAGGCTTTCAGGGTGGGAGTTATGACAGAGAAGGGCAGGGAATTGTGTGCAAAGCATTGTAATCATTTGTAAGAACCACGTGCCAATGCCACATCAGAAAGCAATGCTGAAAAGTGTTGTTTGGAAGG
Organism: Rhadina sibilatrix; assembly: GCA_013400275.1. NCBI lineage: Eukaryota > Metazoa > Chordata > Aves > Passeriformes > Phylloscopidae > Rhadina > Rhadina sibilatrix. The sequence continues at coordinate 142,968 of VWYO01006327.1, read as the reverse complement.
AGGGCTCCTCTGCATCTATTAACAGGCCAGGTAGGGCAGAATGAATCCAGAAATTAAATCAGTTTCTAAACTGGCATTTTAAACAGCTTTGGACTTTCTTTCAGTGAAAGTAATAGCTTATTTTTCAAAACATAGAAAAGCACACGTGATTACACGCAACTCTGGAATTACTGTGTTTTTTTTGGTGTTTTTTTTTTGTTTTGTTTTGGTGTTTTTTTTTTTTTTTTTTTTTTTTTTTNCCAAAACATCATAATTAAGTTTCCACATGCAGATATCCTGCAGGACATTTGTTGTTGAAGCAATTATGCAATTGCACACATTTGTTCATTTACAAAAGAAGCATATCTCTGCATTACTCCAGATGCATCTGATCATGATAATTGTGGTGCCCTGAGCTCTCGATGCTTCCTGAAGCAGGTTCTCTGAGTCTCATTTAAATATAACAAGTGTGTCACCGCCTTTAAATTAAATTTACACTTAAGGCTGACTTTTAAGTCAGCCTACTTGGCAGCTTTTGCTAATACAGTTGTCTGTTTCTCACCTACAGAGACACCTTTTCTTTACAGACTAAATCTTATGCAAAGGTCTGCAGAAAAACCTGGAATTTCTGTCAAAGCAGAAGCCAGGGAATTGCTTGATTCTCGATTCAATCTGACATTATAAGCCTCGATTTGAGGCTTGAAATAGATTGATTTACAAATAAACAAATAAACAAATGAAGTTATAAAACTGAAAAAATGAATATACATCATGCCACATCTTTTCTTGGAACACCAAAGATAGCCCAGGGTAATGAATGCATCCAGGATGAATATATTTGGATTAGCAATGCAATAAAAATTGGCATGCAGATACCTCTCAAGTATAAGAATCAAAGCCAGAAACAGAAAGAGTATGGGTGACAGCAACTGTTTCATGTCTTGTGTATGGAGGTTGGAAATACAGCATATTCTTTCAGAAAATGTAAGAAATACATGTGGTGTTGTGACAGATTAGCTTTTAAAATAAATGTATAGCAATTATATAAATTAAATAATATTTTCACAGAGACTGCAATTTGCATAGTGTGTCAGACTGGAAGGGTTTATTAATATAGTTTGTTAGTAGGATGCCAAGAATGATTTAAATTGAATTAAATTAACACAAAGGTTTCTTAGTTAAACAGCATCTAGCTGAAGGGGCCAGCAATCATGATCAATTTTAATATGGCACAAAGATATCTCTGCAGTATTTATTGAAAAAATCATGTATATTATAAATATTCAAGTACTTTAAGTCAGCAATGATTGAAAAAAAAATATATATATCAGGCTTAGGTACTACAGTATTTCATCACATTTTTTTCTATTCAGGGAAAGAAAAATAATTGAGTTGCATTTTCTGACCTTAAGATTTACAACTTACTCTCCCAGTTTGTTTAACATCTTTTCTACCTCTTGCATACAGAGCATACAACAGCTGGAATAAGGAAACATTTTGACTGCTGTTACATCTACTAACATTCACCCTTGTCATATTTTGCACAGTACATTAAGCAAAAACATAGCAGGCAGTTATTACAAGCCTGCTTTCTATTTCAGTGCATCTTTGTTAGGCAGGGGCAGGAGAGCAAGGGAAATGAGCAGAGCTGAAAAAACCATCAAAAGAAACAAAACCCCCAAACCAAAACAGAATAATTACACTGTACCATGTTAGGAGCAGTAGTGAGGTTTTCAGAACCCCAATGTACTTGTTATGAAAGGCCTGATAAATGTAACATTAAAGCAAAACAAAAGAGAAATACTCTCTGAAAGCAAAGAAAAAATACTGTTATCAAAAACCAGTAATCTAATCAGAGGGGTTGAAGAGCAAAGGGGAGAGATTTCCTGTGCCAGGATGCACTTTATATCCCTGCAGTGGGGCCACGATGCAGTACCATAAGGCATGAGGAGAAGTACATCTTTCACATGCATTTTTCATGCATTTACATGCATTACAGGCATCTGCAATATGTTCACTTTTTTTTTTTCCCCCTTGTTGCATTTCTTCTTATTACATAGTAAGCAGCTGTACTTCACTGAGACCAGAGGTGGTACAAGGGTTTTACTCTTTAGATTGTGCCATTCTGGAAAGATGAGATATGGGCTATTTTCAAGGGCTATTACAGCTATGTGAGTTAGCAAAGAGATCTCAAGCTCAGTGAAATGGATTTGAAAAGATGGGAGTAAACAGACACCTCCTTTTGCACAAAAGATACAAGTGATGTTGGGAAAGGGCTGCTCCCCTGCTACAAGATGACTGGGAAGTACTTTCTCACTCCTCAAGAGACCAAATAAATATTTTAATTATTCATAATGAAGTAACATGATTATTAGTCATGTTTACCAAATTTAAAGGTCATAATTAATTTCCAGCAGTTAAATCCAGCAGATCTTTTGAAAGCTGTAACTTCACTGAAAAAAAAAGCACACTTAGTTGACATAGAAAAGCAGAAAAGCCAGTCCATAGCCCACTGAAAAATCCATGAATATATGCCTTATTTTGATTGTAGATAAAGACTAATAGTTTAAGAAAAACTCCTGAAATTTTTAAAATAAACACATACATCTCTATCTGTATATATTTTTTATATTTGTTGCCAAGCCCCATCCATATTCCATGTGAAAGGAAAAAGTATTAAAAAGTAGGAATCGTGATTGCTTTCTAAGTACACAGGAGATAGCAAATCAAATCAATGGTCCTTATCTTGGCAGAATATTGAATTCTCCAGGAACACAAAGAATTTCTTGGCATCTCTTTGCATGAGAAATCTAGTATGTTGTTTGTATTCCCACAAAGGTGAACGATTACAACACATTATTTAGCCAAATCTCACTCACTGATAAGAGTGTATCTGGGGAGCCAGAGAAACCCATTTCTTCCAATGTGTAAAACAAAATGTCATCCAGAGAAGACTGTCTACCCTCATTACAGAAAATGGTAGCAAATACCAGCAACACCTTACAATCAGTCTATCGTAATTCCAGTTAGCAAAAATATATTCATAGTTATACAAGTAAGTGCATAAACAAAATCAGTTTCTGATTTCTTCTGTTATAAATAAGGTTTATTGCTAGGAAAATATGGGCTTAATATTTAATCTGGGGAGGAGGGCAAAGTAAAAAAAATTAAACACATGGCTGTAAACATTGGACCATATACACCTTCACCCACTTCATTAGAGAGATCCCTGAGCAAGAGAACAGAGCACACCAGCTGTTTACTCTTGTCTGGCACTGAAACTCATTCAGGAATTTCTTCTGTGATAAGGATTAAAAAAAATAATAATAATTATTCATCTTTCTAGTGCCATTCCAATTAATTTCACTGAGATGAAGGGCTCCTTGGCTAAGCTTATATGTCTTGGTTCTGTCCAGGACAGGGTGAGTTTTGCATGGCCAGGAGGTTATTCTGTAGCACCTCATGTCCTTGCTGGGGGCAAGGGAAAGGGACATTCTTCAGGAGAGAGTGTTCTGTCTGATCCTCCACGTGGTGGAGGCAGGCACTGTTACCAGGGCTTTTTGTTTTCTCTGTGAACAGTTTCTTTTCCTATACATCTTATAATTAATATTGTTACTGTTACTGTTTGTTTCAGCTCATTGCTGTTTCCAGTTACTTGTCTCAGCCTGTGATTTTTGCCTTTTGTGACTCCAGCTGGAGGGATGAGGGGGAGTGGTATATGGTTTTTTTTGGGAGTACTAAATGGGAGAATTGCATTTCTAAACCACACCATTATGTTATTTATCTATTCTTTTAAAAGAAATTCAGTGTTTAACCGAATTCCAAGCCAAATAACAAAAACAAAACTCATTTCTGTCTTAAATACTTGTTTTCACAAATTAAAACAAATTTAAAAGTCCCAATTATAGCAGATTTACAACATATTTTAGTATCCATTTCATCAAATTTCTGGATGACATATTATTTAGTTCAATAAGGAAAGAAAAGAAATTACTTTTAGGATTACTTGAACTCAATATGGAGATAATAATATCATGCAGACCTGATGCTGATAATTACAATGATGGAGTCAAAAGAAAATATTTTGTAATTATCACCAAAACCACTTAGACCTTTGGATACATGTCCCTGTTTGATGACATCCAGAGTGAACCACACAGTGCTATCAGAATATTATTTCCCCATTATTACCTGAGTGGTTTAATAATCATACTTCAGAATTTTCTTCAAAAGAAGTCTAAAATCAGTCAAAAAAATGGAGAAGATGTAAATATCAGGTTCTATATAATAAATACATGTATGGGGGATTTTTTTCGCCTAAATAGAACTTTGCAAATGTAACAAGATCTGTTTTCTAATCCTAAGAAACATGCATAAGTCCCCCAGATTTGTGAGAAAAAAAAAATGTTCATGAATAATGGGACAGGGGGCTAATTGTTCCTATCAGATTTTTCAGTTGTTTCCATCCTGGTTCTGTTTCACAACCTTTGCCTTCACTGAGTTCTGAATGAGGTTTATCAAAGGGACAACTGGATTACAATTGTATCAGAGAAAGTCAATAAATAATACTGAGAAGCGTCACTTTCTAGAAAGGAATACTTATACTTCTTTGGGGTCTGTTACATAATAGTCTTCAGTACTAAAAAATCATTATTTAGAAGCCAATACAGTTTTTGTTGTTTGTGTTGTTGTGGGTGGTTTTTGTTTGCTTGTTTGTTTTTTGTTTGTTTAGTTTTTTGTGTTTGTTTGGGTTTTTTTCCCCAAGGATAAGCTTTCAGATTTTTTTAAACTGTATTACCAAGGGAAGCTTGAATTACAAACATCAAGAAGTATGGTTGCAATATTTAAAATATTAGAAAATTTAACTAGACTGGAACCACAAAGTGAATTCCTTATGCTTGGAATCTCACTCTGAATTAAAAATCTCCCTTGGCTGTTAATACCCACAAGTCAATGAGCTCATATGTTAGGCTAATTTCATGTGATGACAGCAAGCAGTCCCACACTGACAGAGGCTGACATACTGTACAAGTAACACTGAAGCAACGTGGAGTTTCTGTCAGTAACAAAACACATATTTTCAGTTGAAGTCCCTACCTGCTAGTATGCCAAAGTGCCAGCAGCCAGCTCTGAGCACACTTGCTGCAGATTTTTAAGACTGTCACATCACGAAATCAAAGTTGCTCAGTGGTTGCCGAATGTTAGCTCATTAAGCTGAAGGAATTACTGAGCAGCCTCAGAAAAGAAAACAAGATCAGAGAGAAATATTTGAATAAGACAGTATCTGCTGACTTGCTTATATGGAGCCTGGTGCTTCAGCAGCTGTTCCATTTGCTCTGTCTTGAACAAGGTTTTCAGGTTTAGAATATTCAAGAAAGCCAGAGAGGTTGTTTTCTTAGCTAGTGCTGATCCTTCTAAAAGCAATGGTCTATAATATTGACAACAAGCTCATATTTTTTTTCCAAGAACCAAAAAGTAAAAACTGAAACATACTCTGCTCCTGGAAAAAAAAAAAAAATCCACATAATTAATAAGAACTGAGTTGTCAATCAGCGTGCTTAGGGAAGATTTTTGTTGTACTATGACCAACAGAGAAGCGATTTCAGGTGCAATACCTAAAACTGCCATACTGGTATGTTCCTTTGGGAATTTCTGATTAGCTTCCCTCCCTGATTTATCATCCAGTGAAAAAGAATTACTTTTTGAAAACCTCGAAACATAGCCTAATACTGGCAGAGAGATGGAAGCCCAGGCAGGCAGGGAACACAGGCAGTGAGGAGTGAGGAATAAATGGGTCAATGGACGTGCAGAACATGTACCCGCTTGCTGCTTTTCTCTCCTTTTCTTCAACAACAGAAAAAGAAAGCTGTTTATCTGCTAACACCGTACCAAGAATATACTATGACATCAATTTATTTTATTGAGTGCAAAAGTAGTCAACATTAAGCAGATTTATGGTTTTAAAAACTGTTTTACTCTGTGTGTCTGAGGAAATTTCTCTCTTCTAGATAAAGCTGCACTTCAGCTACACAAGGAGTGTATATGGGAACAGCTTTATAGGAACCATTTGGCAAATGCTCTGCTTTTGGGTTTGTGAAAGTGGAATCACATTTGATGGCACTACAGCTATAATTTAAATCAGCTCTTGGCCTATCTGTGTGCTGAAAACAGCTGCAGCATACCATGGCAAGGGGAAAACACTACCTGACATTTCCAATGGTAGGATATAAATGTAGGGTATCACATTAATAACAATTAGCTTCTCTGGACTGAGCTGAAGAGAGTGGAATTGCTAGGCTAGTAGAGCTTTGTGAAAGGTGAAGACTGCAGTGGGGAATGCTAGGAAAGAAGGCAGCAGGAGGATTTATTTTTGAGGCCTGTTTACAGGGTATGAACACAGTTAAAAAGGTCAATTTTGTTTCAATGTGACTTATTTCCATTGCATCCAGAAGGAACTGTGAGGTTCTGGCTCTCATATAATTGGCTTTATAATGAGTAATTTTGGAATACAATGTTAATTGACTGCATTTAATCACAACACTTTTAAAAGAAACCACTCTGATTAGGCAAGGTGTTATCCTTAAAGTTTTTCTTTACAAATGTCTTCATGAAGATCAGATATAATTTTTTTTTTTTTTTTTTTTCAGTTAGACCAGTCTCAGTCTAGATAAACCTGCAAAGAAGATGACCCAGAGGGCAGGCTCTCTTCAGCTTTACCAGACAGACTCAAAGAAGGATTTGCAGGAAGGCTGCAGGAAGGTTTGCAGGAAGATGGCTCCATCTACAGACACAGGCTAATGTCATCACAGCTTCGCTGTAGCTCAGTGTGGGGGCTGCAAAGCAAGGTGATTTCAGCCAGGCTCTCTAACCCACATGAGCTAGCCAGAGAACACTCCCTCGAGATTTTAGGCTTTGGTGCATGTCATGAGACAGAACATCAGCCTGTTTCTACAGATCAGATCTGGCCATGTCTGTAGCCTCAGGAGCAGAACAAGGTCTTGGCTTTTCCCAGAACCAAACTATAATCCAAACCTTACAAAAAGAGCATTAAAAAAGAATTAATCTTTTTGATGTATCCACTAGCTGACTTTTCATTTTCTTCCTTTCATCCCATTTGATTCCTTAACATCTGAGATACTTCAGAAACAGCCAGTCACGCTGGATTTATAAACACAGACCAAACAAATTGTCACAGGAGCAGATCACAGGTGGAATAACTGTATTGGGGGAAACAAAATAGCTCAAGACACTGACACTTGCTAGCCCAGAAATGCAGCATGTCATCATCTCAGCTGAGATTGTGTCTGTCAAGCTGTGGAGTTCAATTCCTACTTAAACACGTGATAAGTCCTTTCTGAATGTCTCGGTCATCTGCAGAACCTCTTTATGTCTGATTTACCGGCTGTCTAAATCTTTGTCTGGGCTTGTAGATTGCTGTCTGTCCAAATAAGCCCAGACAACTCACTCTGCTAAGCTCCTCCTCTGTGAGAGCTCAGGCACCCTTAAATGAAAGTAAAATGTACATTTCCCACGGGACTCATTCCCCTCTGAACTCCTCTTGAGCACATGCAGGTTCTCCCAGATATTTCTCCTGAGAAAGGTGATAAACCACGGTGTTGTCCGGAGCTGTGTGGGGAGTAGGCTTGGCTGAATTTAAACTGGAAGAACAAAAACTTGGGGGTTGGTGTTTGGTTCTGATGCTGACAGATTTGTCTTGGACTCTGTGGAAATAAGCTCTACCTGAGACAACAGGTCTTACTTGTTTGTCACTGAGTTCTGGCAGAAGCGTCTTCACCAAAGAAAATATTTCAAAATCTTTTTACAATCAATTCCAAAATGTTTTTCAATTGTAGTTTTTAAGAGTGAAAAAGACATCATTATAATATTTCTAATTTTGATGTCCATCTGCAGGGAAATAATAGGTTCTGCCCTCCTGACAGCAAGCTCTGAGCCAGGGCTATGAAATATCCTAAAGTACTATTCAGTTTTGATTTAGAGATAAAGTCAATCATTGTAGTGTATCCAACACATGTCAATGACAACTGTTGAACTGATGACTCATTATTTTCAGATCTACTGTGAGGTGAACCTGGAAATATCACACTTCTAGGAGTGATGATACATTTTATATACCTCTTCTACACAAAACATAAGCATACTTTTCCAAGAGTGTCAAAAACTGATTATATTTATTTTGATAATATCCAGATCACCTATATATTTGCATTCAAGCAAATTAATTTAGTAGCAGAAATAGTTCCTGAAATGAATGAATTCAGTGTGGCAAATTTGCAGAGTGATCATTTAAAATTATGGATGTCAACACCAGGAAACAGAATCTAACAGCAGTGTTTACCCAGTCATGATAAGAATGCTTGTACATGCAGTCTAAAAACCTAGAACACAAATATTCTCAGTGAATGCCTTGGCAGCTTGCTACTAATCAATAAATTTTTGCAATACTTGAATTTTAAACTCAGAAAATCACAGAGCATGAGCAGTTTTGAACACACACAAAAAGCTGATGTACAGAGAATACAGAAGCACTCACCCATCTTCTCAGAAATAATGCTTTTCATGCATTCCTGTCCATCACCATTTAGAAAATCTATTCTGGATACACAAATTAACACTGCTCTCATTTTGCCCTTATGAATTTCCCTGCTTTAATACCAGATTCTAGATCACCTGTGTAGCATACTGTGATTTTGTGCTCACCAGGAGGAGCAGCTGAGAGTCTGTTGCCAGTTCATAATGGCCAGGCATTTTGGCAATTGGATGAAACACTGCAAGACCCATGAAAGTGGCCCAATGTTATTGGCTGGTGATAACTTTCTTTTCAGAGATTGATTCTTTTTTCATTGTACTCCTGGCTGAGTGCAGGTGTACAGAATAATAGCCCACGGCAACAAAGAAGATGAAAGTCAATTACAGCTGGAGATGAGAAAGAAAATTCATTTTTAGTCCGTGTTAGCTGTTGCCCCTGCGAACACAACTACATGCTTTCATCACGTAAGAGCAAAGAAAGTCAAGGTGCAATCCGTGCTCTTTAACCCCCTTTCTGCTTTATGCAATATAGAAAGTATAACATTTTTTAATATATCTATATGTCTTTGGTGCGTGTCAAGTTGTCTGCCTGGAAAGCAACTGAAAAACATTTATTTCGTATAACAGAGTACAGTTTTGGCAGAGTGGATTTTCAGCAGACCTAGATACAGATTTGAATTCCATTTAAATATATTGACCTTCCTGGTCATAGATTTTTATGAAATTTATCCATTTGAGAGGAAAGAAAAAAAAAAAAACACAAACCCAGAGATACTGGAAATTTAAAGGTTTCCTAGAATCTCCCTTCCTTTCTCCAAGCTATTAAAATTAGAAACAAAAAAGAAAGAGAGAAGGAAAATCTCCATGCCCACAGGACTCTGATAATGTACCTAAAATTTCCCTCTTTTTTATCATGTCAATAGACAATAAAAGTAATCTTTTAAAAAGCTGAAATAACATTTTATTTTCACTCCTGAATGGAATAATGAGATGCCTACTTCCTTATGGAAGTTATCACAGCAAAATGTTATAAATTCCATCTTATAGCAGTGTTTTCATGTAGTAATACACCAATGTGATATATAGTGCATGTTAATTTAATAGTAGAATAAATCACATTATTTTTATTACAGACTGAATTATTATTCTCCTACATGCTTTCCTATTCCATCAGGCAGTTCAATAAACAAATGCAGCAAAGATTCATGTTTTTTTCCCCAAGAAAAAATAATTTGCTTTAATTACTAGTTTTATTATTTTTTTGCACATTGCTTTCCCACATATTTAAGTAGTAAGCACTCTTGTCCAAGCTATTTCCCACAGAAAGTGGGAAAGCTATTTCTTTACTATTTCCCACAGAAAGTATTGTTATACCTAAATTTTGAATAACATATTTTGTGAGATGTTCTGAATAAGGACGTCTTTTCCTGTATTCTATTAAGAATTTCAAAAGAAGAAATTAACACAGAGAAGCTAGATTTTTAATTAGAAATAGCATTGCAAAATCATTAAAAGTATCAGAAATGTTAATTTTTTCCTGACCTTCCTTCTATCTGAGTAACTGTAATCCTGAGGATACATGTTGTGAATCAAACATGTACATTATGATACATGTTGTACTCAGCAACGCCAATTTCTTACTAGGGATGCTCACTTTCAGTTTCAAGCCATTACTCCTTTTCCTATCATTTCTAAAAAGTCTGTCTCCAGCTCTCTTGCAGGTCTCCTTTAGTCCACTGAATGTATTTTCTTTTTTCTACCTATAGTCTTTATTAGACACTTTTGACTGTGTAAACCAGGCTGAAAAAATGACATTCAGCTACCTAAACACATGGAGAGCACTACGTTTCATTTTGAATCTCAATTTGCACCTGCATCATATAATTATATAGAGCAATATCACACAGTGGATGAAACTTTCCATGTTTAGTATTATGAATTTTGTTTAGAAATAAGAGATAAGGAAGGAGAGTTCAATAGGAGATGAGACATTGAAAAAAAAAATCACTTTAAAAAGCCTCCCAAATCAGATTATCTTAATTTATTAAATGTGCCACAAACTATTTTATTTAAAATTGGCACAAGATTATAGTGCCATGGTTTAGGAATGGCACCTTTCAATTTAGTACGCCCCCATATACAGGCAGACAAACCTCTGAGACTAGCAAGGTCCTCTGCAAGGCAGTTCATGTGCTAAAATGATCCTAAATATTAACTGATTACTTGAAAGGCAACATTAAAGTGTTACTGGAGAAGATCTGCAGACAACATAAGGCTTGACAGACTGGAAAGTACTGAAGAGGTAGATAGAGACACAGATCAGGCAGTCTTTGGCAACAATAATTCAGTTTAACCAAACCAAAACAAGTCAGCAATACTCACACACTAGGTAGGCGACTGTTTTGGAAAACAGTGATAAAGAATTTGGGAGCCACAAGAAACAATAAGCAGAAAGCAATGATTGCACAGCCAACAATATCTTACTTGGATCATAAATATCTTTTACATATGGAGAAGTTATGTTACTCCTTTATATTTAACTTATGAAGGCTTCTGTTCTCCCAATGCTTACTAGAACTCCTTTCCACCTGAGTCCAAACACACAAACTCCTCTGAGAAATTACTTTTCTCTTGTTACATCTTCCACAGCTGCTTGCATCTTGACAAATTTAAGATGTAACTAATGAAAAAAGCCAGTTACTTTGACCTGTTACAAATATTTTCCTAATGATAAGACTGCTTCTTCTTTGCCAAGAAAAAACAGCCCTTTGTCCTCAGAATATTTAGGAGAAATAGCACTAAAATAATGTCAGCCTAGGCTTGGGGTCAAGACTAAGGAACAAACAGTTTCTGACTAGAATAACTTTTAATGTCTGACTCGTTTCTCTGCAATACTTTCATTAAATTGCAGGTTCTAAACACATCAGCTGTCTTGTTTTAAGACAATTTAAAGGGGAACAGCCTAAAATGAGTTCTCGTCCTTTGTTTTTAACCAATTCTTTTCCACCAATAAGGGAAAACAAAATAAGAAGAGATACAAGTGATAAAAATAACAGTCTACTAACAAGCAAAACTGTAACAGGAAAAAAAAATTAAATAATCTCTAGGTTAAAAAAAAAAATGCTAAATCTCACAAACTGAGAAACTTAAAATGGTGGAACACACCTCCCTTCCATGGAGGCTCCCTCAAGGCTTGACAGACAAATGGAAAATGGGCAACTGCCCCCTGCCCCAAGATGGCAAATTTGCTGAATCTAATAGGCCACTTCCCAAATTTAAGCAACACCCAAAACCTGTGTAGAGGAATCTCTGAGAAAATTTAATGTTTACTGTTATTATTAATATTCAAGAATCAAGATCCTTCTCTGGTCCTTGCTGAGTGCGCTTCATGTCCAGCCAACTTCAAGGACTGCAAATAGGGATGATTTCCTCTCCTGAAATGGAAATGGTCAGGTGAATACTGGTCTAAACCTTTTAGTGAACTGTTACTCATTTATGTAAAGAGATTTTGAGAATCCTTATAGTACCAGAGCTACTGGACACTCTCCTGCCTGGAACCCCAGCTCTGCACCAGGAGCTGCCAGAACAGTGAATTTCTGATTAAGCAGGGCAGGTGTGATGCTGAATGGCTCTCTGTGTCTCATTCTGCCACATGCAGTAACATTCCCTCTCTTTTGATGGGAAGAAGATATGACATAAATATGCAGGAAAGGTCTTCAGATCCGCTCACAGCCTTGGTACCTTGTTGGTTATGATTCAGGGAACTCTTCAATAGGGAATAAAGTGAAATTCAACTTCAGCAACTATCTAGTTGCAATTATCTAGTGAGACACTACTATAGATATAGAAGGCAAAAAGTGAGAGATGAAAGTGTGAGGCCCAAAACTACTTACTCAATGTAACTTTTAAAAGGTCTTACACTTGTTCATGTACTCTGAGTTAGATCCGTGGGAGAAACACTGACAAGATGTTCTCAAGAGGTCAAAGCAACAAAAAAGGCCTGACTAGAAACATTAGAGAATCAGAGAACTTTGGCAAAAGGTTTAGACCAATATTCAGTCGACATGAAACACTTCCCAAAGCATTAACTTAACCCATTCAACTTCACAAACCCTAAGCCCATTCTATTTTAAGTGACTCTAAGATGCCAAGAAGAGGGAATTAGAAGAGAAAGAGAGATATACAGAAAAGATATAGAAAAGCACACACATAGCTATTAACTCCTGGTTTCCAGCAGTGTTCAGCTGATAGAAATTCCAGGTGGAGGTAGGGTTAAGACATGTTCTTGCCTTGTGCTCAGCTCTAAATACACTTTGGTCTTCCTAGACCCTTTTCCCGGGTGGAATTCTGGTCATTTGGCCACTGAGGAGCTGGTTAGGGGCTCCAGGGGTGGGTGTGGAGCACTGCCCCTGCTGTTCCAGGGATACAGCCACTGCAGGGCTGGGATACAGGCTCTGGGGGTGGGGTGCATAGGGCAGGGCACTGCCTCACATGGGCAAGGCCTGACCTGTCCCTTCCCCCACACACATGCACCCCGAAATGTCTCGAGACATCTGTCTTGTCAGTCTCTCACAAAAAGACAGTTTAAACACCCTGCATGAGGTGTCTTCTGGTACAGGTCATATTTGTATGCACCACTATGTGTGCACATGGAACTATCTCAATATTGACCCAGAAGATTTGTGGGAGATAATCAAAATGAAAAAAATAATTAGTACATGGAAACACATACTAAGCCAATAAAGAAACATTCAAGGAAATTTAGTAAGGGTGACCCACTTCTTTGAGGAAAAACCTGAAAAACTCAAAACCAGACCACACTACAATAACATCTGATGACAAGAAACCTTCTGCTGACTGGAAGGACACTCACACTGAGAAACCCTTTAAAATGAAGAAATTCTCTGTAGAGTAGGTATGCTCCTACACTGAGGAATTCTTGGGGGGAAAAAAATGATAACAGCATCAAAGAGATGAAATTCAAAATTACAGATATATCACTGAAAGAGAGCAACATGTCTCTACAGAGCCATCCCCTGAGAAATACTTCTTATTTGATTGTTTTCCATGTCCTGGATTTTAGAGAACACTAAAAATCTACCCTTTCCTTTGAGAAAGTGGAAGTCCTCGTTACAAAACCCAGATGATATTTTCTCTGCACTACATCCTCAAACCTAGCAGGTGCATCCCATAGGGAGGTGCTAGGATGGGCAGGAGGCTGTTTGCTCCTACAGATTCCCAATAACAATCACATCCCCTTGGGTCCCAGAAATCCACTCCTACGCAAGATGTTTCTGAGATACAATACTTTATGGAAGGCAGTGCAGCCACATGAAACCCTCCCTCCACTGCTATTTAAGGGGAATGGGGTACTTCCACAGGGATCAGCTGGTTCATTCAATCCTCCCTTACTTCAAGGTTCGTACTTTCTTCTGGAAAGTTTGTGTAGCGCCTCGCAATAGCGATACCAAAGGGCCACTAAAGGAAATCCTCAAACTGCAAAGTCAGTTCTGAATGTAAATTAGTTATCCAGTCTGAGATGATACTCGTTCCCCCATGTTTGGCATATGCCACGGAATATTTTCAACCCACTTGCTCAGCTGGAGTTTTGACCTGAGAGCTATGTCTGCCTTCTCTTGTTCACCTCTGATAACTCTCATGAGAACAGGTTAAGAATTTACAGAAAAAAGTTGGGTCATCCTTTCCTTTTGAATAAGTACAAGTAATTTTTGACAGCTCTGAGAAATGCTTATCTTTCCTAATAACTTTAAAGACCTAATATTTTTTTCCTTTAAAGGAAGTCAGTCCACGAGTTTTTCCTCTAGTGTTTTCTCCTGCAAGTGGGATAGTATTTTCAAAGCTATAAAATGATATTTCAAGAGAAAAGCTCTTTTATGGCTCCTTTGATAACTGCATATTTCATGATAATAGGAATAGTCTTTTATTCAAGGAAAGGAGGAGTAAAAGCTCTCAAGGAAGTACAGAGAAGATGGGATCCCTTGCCTTCTTCCAACACATTTGGCAACTTGGATGCTACATTGTCATGATTTCTGTGTTTGTAAGCAAGTAGGTTTATGGGGAAATCAGGAAAGAGGTACAGATCCCTTCTCTGTACTCTCCTTAGTTCTGCAACGCAAGAGTAGTCAACACTGTGGCTCATTTCACACAATATTTATGAATATTACATCAGCAACGGCCTACATAAAATGTGAACATTATTACTAAATGGAAATATATCTTTTTACGAAAGAACACCCAGCATGCTTTTGTAAAAATATTTTTGAACTATTTTGTGCAGTCTTAACATGCACAGAGCTGTATTAGTTCTCTCTCTTGAAGTTTCATATTGAATTAGTATGTTAATTGCACAGGATGTCCCCTAGAAAGCCTGGGAATCATATGAAAAAGCTCTTGACACTTGGTAAACTTTGGCCTTGTGCAGCAGTCACCAAGGGTCTTGGCACTTTTCCTATCAGGCATGGTAGAATATAACTTTGCAGAACTGATGGATATAGATGGAAAAAGGTCTTTGGTAAGAGTATGACCTTTTTACAGGTTGATTTTTTGTTCATTTGCTATAGCAGTTACTCAAAACTTTGATCATAATAGGAACTGAACTTGTTCCAATGAAAAAGCTATAAATCCAAAGAAGTAAATTAGGTTTTTGGCAATACATTTGAAAATTTCCACATCCCTTCTAATTTTTAAAATTTGCTATTGTCAAATGGCAGTCTGAAAGGACTCATTGATTATTAGACAGTTGTCAAATCATATTGATATTATCATTATAACCTGATGGAAACAAATAGTAGTGTCTGGATTTTCCTTTTACTAACCCCCTCCTAAAAAAATTGTCACTCTTCTAGCTAATAATTAGACACATTTTGAATCTCCAAGGAGCTGTACGTGCAGCTTTCCTGCTTCTTGAAATGAAAGCTACAGTCTAACCACCGAAGCAATTTAAGAGTCAGACTCTTCCTTGGACATAAATTCTAAAACATTCTGCAGCAAGAACCTGCTAATCTGCTTGCAAGTTCACATTACTTTCTTACTGTAACTTTCAATAAGTGAAAGTCACAGCGTTGGCTCCATAAAAATCAGATTTATACAAGTTTAATAAGCCCCATTGCAAGTAATTTCTCAGATGTTCGTGGTCCAGTTATCTTGGAAGGCATGTAGGAAAGAAAACAAAAAACATCTCTAGCCCTATGTCCTTGCAGCAGCAGAAACAAAGGCAAAGCAGTAATTTCCTCTACCATGCTGTAGAGAGAAGTCAACATTTTGCTCAGTTGTCAGAAATCAGTAATGCTGTAAGCTGAAGTCAGAATGGGGAGAGGGTGAAAATGGGAACGACAGGATTAGCGGTGTTGTTGTTTCATACCATCAGTTTTTTTCCCCTCACCGATTGTTTAATTAGGAAAATGGGAATGTGGGAGTTATGACTTAGTGTCAAGGAATTCTAGTAATCCCAGCTAGTAACTCTTGCTGAAAAGGTGGTGTAAAGATCATGGTTAGATAATGGAAAAGCTTGATGTTGCTTGGGAAGCTGTAAATATGGAGAAGCATTGGGATTGGAAACCAGTTGCTAGTGTGGTTTTCCAAACCTTTGAGAAAAGAGATACCAGCTACCTAAACAGGAAACAGCTCCACTGAACTATTCAGAGTGAAGTTTGCAGTTCTCTTCTTTATGTTTCTATTTCTTTTGATCTCTTTGAGCATTTGTTGGGGAATTATTCTACAGCAGCTGAGCTTATCAGATTTATATGCACGACTTAAAAATATTTTGTCAATATTTTAATATCTTAATATTTGTGCCTGCTTCATGGATATAAAACTATGTGAAATTACATGAAACATAATTAGGAGCCATAATAATGCACACCTAATATGCAGTATATGCTGGATTTCTTCTTAAAGCCTACATACTTTATTATTTTCCTTTTGTTGGCAAATAATTGTTATTTGCAACTTCTGGCTTTGTTTTGAATTAAAATTTCTCTAGAGAGCAGACTTCATTGTCTATGTTTTACTCTAACACAATCAACAGAACAAAATAAAAAGTTATGTAAATGTGAAGAGTGAAGGTTTGTGCTTCCTTTACCTTCTTGCTGAAAGAAACTCTCAGTTTTGCAAATACCCATCTCTGATACTGCCAGAGTCAGAAGTGTGTTGATTTCCAGGTGCAAACAGCCCCTACTCCACAAAGCAGCCTGTAGGTCCCCACTGTGCCACAAAACTGCCTGCTTCCCACGCAGATGTGTAATTACTGTTCTCATGGATGCCACGTGTGAGATGTGTGCCTCGGTGCCAGTAGGCTTTTCTAGTGGAGCAGCCTCAGGGGATGGTGAGGGTACCAGTGCTTTAGTTTTCTTGGGGGCATAGAAACCATTGAAGGTTATGTGTCCTAGGAAGGTCAAAGTATACACAACCCATTGTTTTATATTTTTTTATTAATTTCATATTGTTTGCTCCAATTATCCTACCTCTTTCCATGACTAAGGCACAGAAAACTTTTTTGTTTCTGGTTTTACTCATAATGTTCTAATTCCGCTCTGGCCTTATTCAGTTTTCGTAAGGCCTGACTGTTGTTCCCCCATTAGAAAAATTGATATTGTCATAGAGATTAGTGCATGACTCACCATGAGCAAAGACAGTCTATTGACTGCATGGGGTCCCAGATGTTCTTAGGTCAAGTTCAGATCTCTTCTCACTCCTTTGACTTTAGAGAATGCGATTGTCATGACACAAATTGACTTTATAGCAATCAAATGGATAAAGCAAAACAAAACAAAACAACCCAAACAACCAAAAAAACCAACAAACAACCCCCCCCCCCCAAAAAAAAAAAAAAAAGAAAAAAAAAAAGAAAAGAAATTATATTTCTAGTGCTATTCAGGAAGCATTCATAGGGCAGTGGTGAGGTCTCCCAAGTCCCAGCCAATGACTTAACCTCCTGTTCATTCCTCATCACTAGAGGGTGGCTTAGGAAAGTGCATGGCTGAGAAAATGCTGAAGTCTTTTGAAATGAAAACAATTGGATTCAGAGATAAGAAGTATAACCTCACATTCCATCCTCTGCAAAAATCCATACCAAAAACATTCTTCTTTTTGGAGATAACATGACGACTGAATATAAAACCTTTGGTGTTTTTCTTACCTGAAATGTTTACAAGCTATAACTACTGAATACGTGAAGAGTGCAAATGATGCCCACTCAGTCTCCAGGCAACTGCCATACATGATACATTTGCAGTGATTTTTTTTAACAGCTTTGTCACATTCCAATGAATGTATTATAATTACTGCCATCAGTACCACAACTGCACTGAAAATGAAGCCAAGTGTAATTTTGATCGGAACTATCTCTCTGAAGGTGGGAAGAATTTAATTAATCTTTTCTCTCTTAAGATAATATTGAATTACTGGGGTCAATATGAGAAAACCATTTTGAAAAAATGATGTTTAAAATAGTCCAGGGTGCTTGGGTTTCAGCATGAAATCAAGAGATTGATGCTAGAGAAACATGCTTTTAAAAATATGGATCTTTAGTTTTTCATACATCTTTAAAAGCAAATAATATTGTGAATGTCTGAAAAGTAATGAACAACACTTCAGGCTTTCTAGCAGGTGTTTCTTTGATTTTCCAACAAGTTAAGCATTCGGTTTTAATAACACACAAGTGCTCAGAATTTAGAGATTCAGAAAGAGAAAGTGGTTTAAAGCACATGATTTAGGATCTCACAAGCTCGGGCAGGAAACCTTTGTATCATAAAGTGAAACATAAATAGGCTCTGTTAATAATTACAGACTTGAAAATAGTTTATCAGAGCACATGGAATATTCAGTAGTGTCATTTTAATTTATCTGTCATTTTGCTAAAATACAACATGGTAAAAAGAAAACTTTTTTTTTATCATGCTATCGTTAGCAAATTCCTAGATGTCTTGTCAGCCAATAATTAATGTTGTTATATTTTTATTAGTTTTAGGTAAAAAAATTTAAGAAATGCTTGCTTTATTTGAAAGAGAGATGATTTTTTGACTTGTGGTAAGTGTCTGTGGAGAATGTGGAATCACATGATGTGTGCATGTGTTTTAATTTTTTTTAAATTATAATACATTATTATTATCATGCTGGAATCATATCCATTACCATATCCATCCTCTGTGTAGTCAAATTTAACAAACAATCCCTATCACTGGCTTCCTAAAATACAGAATACAAAAATCTATTATATGAAAAAGTAAACCTCAGTCAATAATTACATTGTGGTAATTTCCAACACCTTTTTTCAGATCTTGTACTGCAAGAAAAAGCCTGAAGGCAATATTTTATTTTTCATAAATTAATTTGATTTCATAACACATTCCCGCAATTTTTCGTAGCCTGTATGTCACAACCATTCTTCTATAATAACAATATAAAGTGGATTCCGAATACATCTAAGCCTTGAACTTTTATTGTATTTTTCTTGATTTCCAAACATAAATTTACTTCAGAGTACACTACTTTCTACTAAACACTTTTGTACTTTATCATTAATACCCCTTCATCATTTCAGTAAGCAAAACTGAATATAGTGTTGGATGTTTGGCTCCATATTTCAATAATCTGACCATGTGTCAGATAGTTGAAGAACAATCAAATAAATGACTGCAAAACACGATTTTTTTAAAAAAATTCAAAATTAAATGTGAGGTTTTTTTCCTTGAACTATAATGTATTTATTTCTATAAATTGATTAATGAATTGCCATCTTTATCACCAATACCCAAATTTACAGCTTATTAAGTAATGTGCTTCTTGTACAAATTAGCTACCTCACCCACGCTAAACACATCACATTCCATATTTAGGAGAAGAAGCTGCTGCCAGGAAATCTTTATTATTAGCTCTTTTTGAGCATGGCACACTCGTTAACATAAGAGCGGGACGTTTCAGAGAGGCAACACCTTAAATTGCAGCTGAGCATCCTACATGGACATTGTGTTAATGATAAACCTGGGCCCTTCAGATGCTGTGCAACATTGTCGTATATTACATTGCACCACTTCGTGGAGAGATTTACACTTCCTTTGTTTCTTTTTACTGAATATATCATTTCTCAACACAATTTGAAACAATGAAAATTTGATTTACAGTGTATGAAAAACACATGCATGCTCAGAGTCAGCTTCTAATTAATTCCTTCACTTGGTCTAACTAATGTCAGCTCATAAATGTAACTTCTCATCATGTGAGCAGATGGTGTGAGAATAATGATCTGGCTACCTGGGCAGCTCATTTTAAAGGCTTGGGAAAACTTGATCTGCCCTCAGGAAAGCAGAGCCCACCATGCTGCCAAGTACATACAGGGTCCCTTCCTGCTTCTCCAATGAATTCTGCTCTTTGGTGGTCTCAGTTCCAGCTCACCAACCTCTGCAGATGGCAACCTGAATGCCATTGCCTACCACTTAGAGAAGCAGAAGCAAACAGTTGCTTCCTTCTCAGACATGAGGAAGTCAATAAAGTCATTAGAGAGACTATGCAAGGACACCCAAGTGAGTGGATTATGTGGTTCCTGGGGTAAACCTGCTCAAGTCAATACTTTATAATCCAAATTTCCAGGTCATTGATCACTCTTCATGATTTTTAAAGCAACCTTTTGGCAGTCTTGAGTAAGTTTTGGTAGGAATTGATTGAAATATTATGGTTCTTGTCTCCAGAAATCCATTTCTGACTATAAACCAGCAGTTTCCCAATATCATCATCTAATGATTGCACCCACAACCAGTTGCAAACACGTTTCTTGTGTCAATCAGCCAAGTCTGCACATGCCTCAGAAATGTTTGGTGACCAATACTACAAAGCATTGCATTCATAGGCATCTATATAAAACCATGCCTCTGAAGGTCACTCAACTCTGGTATGCTGTACATAGAAATCATGGAATTACTTAGGTTAGAAAAGACCTCTCAGATCACTGAGTCCAGCCACTAACCTGATGCTGCCAGGTCCACCACTAAACCATGTCCCTAAGCATCACGTTTACATGTGTTTTGAACACTTCCAGGGACAGTGATTCCACTTCTTCCCTGGGCAGATTCTTTCAGTGTTTGACCCTTTCTGTGAAGAAACTTTTCCTAATATCCAATCTAAACCTTCCCTTATTATGAACATTCTGGAGAGCTCAATACATATACACACACGTCTTTGGATTTTCTGTATTTTGCTACAAAGCTAAGCTATGAGGTAAGATCATTTCTTTTTTAGAAGACCTTCTACGTGTTCCTTAGCTGCTGTTGAGCATAATAGAACTGGTTGTGGCAGAGGGCACTTGCCTGATTCAGTGTTAAAACTCAAAGCTTCTCAAGGAACATGTTAAATTTTATAACAGGAGTTTGCATTGGTCATTTCTCAAACACAGAAAATATTTGAAACTTTTTTTTTTTTAATTATAAAATATTTCTCATAGTTCCATTAAAGTCTGGCCAAGAAAAGGGAGGGTAAAACTCTTTACATCTATAGTCCTCAAAGTGAAGAAGATACCAGACACCTTAGGAAACAAACATGAAAAACTTCAAACTGACTGATGTAGTGGTACTGAAGGAGCAAACCAAAAAGGACAATAGTGTTGAAGAAGAGAGCGGGCTGTTTACATCCTGGGGAAAAGTACCCATTATGTGATGCACTTAGAGGAACAGCTCAAAGCTGACTTTGTCAGTGTACTCAATCTAAAAGCAGAGCTAGATATTGTATGTTAATCAGCAAAAACATGAGTTTTTCCAGCTTAACAGCTCATAAGGTTTTAATCTGCTACCTAAGAGACCACCAGCAGACAAGTATTTCTGCGTGATATAAAATCAAGTACCTGTATCTTAAATTTCCCAAAGAAAAAAAGATAACTCTTTTTAGTCAGTTTTCATTGTGTATGTCATGCAGGCTATAACTTGAACGCCTCAGAGCCATTGACATAGAAAGCAGGGTTTTTGAGCACCTATTTTGAAATGTTTAGAATTGTGTCTGCAGTACACATTCCTATATTATTAACCAGCTCTAATCTTAATATGCCAGTAATGTTTGAAGTGGAAATAGTAAATTATAGGTTCTTTCAGTTGTATTTAAATTACTTTTCACAACAGTAAACAAACTAAACACCAAAAGAACTTTCATAAGGCTGTTCTTTCAGAAAATGTGAATGAAAAGAGTAGAATCTATGGCTATAAAATGTATAAGTGGAGGCTTATCCCTGTAAATAAAGGCCTGTTAACAGATAGGATACTCTTTCAGGTTAACAGCCATACTAGAAAAGGAGAAAACATTGTGTGGGGAAAGCCTGGAAGAACATTTTCTTTTTAGAATTTGTGTGAGAATATATATATAAAAAATATTAAAAATGCACATTAGTTTTAACTTACAGTGTGTTTATGATGAACTCTGCTGAGCAAGGCAGCAAATTAAAATAAAGCACGCATTCAGCAAGCTCTTCTGCTTCAGTCTTTACTGTTGTTCACATCAGTACTACATCAGGTTAGAATCTGCAGGTTGATGTGCTGTGTTTGTGTAACAAGGTCTTCCAAATAATGTTTTCATCGGCACAGAGGAAGAAAATATGACAAATTTTTAGCCACAGCAAATATCTCACTCTGTCACAAAGAGGGAACTCTCAACTTGCTCCGGCAGTGGTACAGTTTGCCAAATGTACAACAGTTCATTCTTAAAGGCTGTAAAGTTTTATCCTTTTAGAAAGTTTCAGTGAAATTGAACTCCGTCAGCTGTCATCTTTTTTTAGGCACTGGACGTGCTTGGCAAGTTGGACAAAGTCTCAGGATGCTGGGTGTTTTTCTTCATTCACAAAATGTAATTCTTTGAGCAGCTCTCTTGCAATGAGAAAATAAGGTTAAGGATGGGACAATTCCCAGTACTAAGGGGAGCTTTTAGGAGAATATAGATGCTTCTTTGAAAAATAATTGCTTCAAAATCTAGATTTTGTAATGCTTGAAAGAGGAGTCTATATCTGAGCTATCATTGCTTGCATAAGTTCTGCCTATCACTGAAAAGAACCTACTGAATTTCAGAGAGAGGGGCAACTCTGTTTTGCAAAATCAATTCAAGACAAAGTTCAATGTATTAGATTTTCAGATCTGACTCTGAGAAAACCTCTTTGAAATATTTCCCTGTCTGCACTTTGAGCCAAATGATGTTGATCCAAGTGCACAAAGAATAATTAAGTAATTTGTGAATGCAGTTACTCATTCAATGGGTCATACTGAATGGGTGATAGGAGAAAAGATAAAGCAGAAAATAAGTCTGTGCATCTAAGGTCCTTGCATTACCACTGTACCTTAGATGTCTTGTAGTACAACATGAAAAGGAAAGAATACCCACTAATGATACTTAATTGGCTCTTCAGTGTCTTGTCTCATTTTCTGACTAAACTTTCAATGGATTATTGACTGGTTGAATCACATAAATTGCTTCCTCTTAATTTTGTACTATTAAACTTCTCTACTTTGATGTATTTTGTCTTTGAAACTGTTTTATTGCATTTTGGTGATGGATTGTTTTTTCAGTTTTGGTGTTGATGTTGTTGTTGTTGGGGTTTTTTTTGTTTCTTTTGGTTTCATTGTTTTTTGTTGCGGTTTTTTGTTTGTTTGGGGGGTTTTGTTTTTTTTGGGGGTATTTGTTTTTGGGGTGGGTTTTTTTGTTTTTGTTTTTTTTGGGGGGTATNTTTTGGGGGTATTTGTTTTTGGGGTGGTTTTTTTTGTTTGGTTGGTTTTTTTTGTGTGTGGGGGTTTCTTGTTTGTTTGTTTTTGGTTTGGTTTGGTTTGGTTTGGTTTGGTTTGGTTTGGTTTTTTTTAAGTCCAAACACCTAATAGCCAAACCAATGCTTTTCAGCCAAACTACAAGAAAACAGGAAATATAAATGCTGTGCAATTTTATGCAAAGGGAAAATTAAACAAACTTACCAGTGATTCCAACTGTGTGTCTTAGGACAAGTATATTTAACATATAGTTGTAGATAACGAGCTCCTGGAAGATTCCAATTAGTTTTTGCAATCATAATTATTCTTAAGGGACTATGCAACACCATTCTACTTGAGAAAAGAAGAATATAATAGTAATCTGTAGGAAAGCACCCCCCACCCCTGAGTGGGCATTTCTGTATAAGGAAGGAGTTTCAGTTTACCTCTAGACATTTTAGGAAGTTTAACTAGAAAGTTCTTTGCCCCTCTCATTGTAACTGGCTCAGTGCCAGCACAGAGGCATTGGCTGGGCTTGGAAAATGTAGCTCATTTGTACTGATTTCATTGGGCCAGGGGCCAAATAACCCACCTGAACTATCGAATACTAAAGAGACAGCACAGAGGTGCTCTGGCCTTTTTGGAGTGTTTTTAGCAAGGTGTCAGAGGTTTCTGACGCCTTGTTAAAAAAAAAGCTTTGCCTTTGTTCTATAATGTTTACTATTTTGCTTTTATCAAAACCTTTTACTTTACAAGATACATCTAAAGAGCAGTCTTGCTATTGTTTTAAGCCATTTCTCTGTAAGGGCTGGACCCCCAGAGGTATTGGGAACCTCAACAGTAATCTGATTAAAAAAATCTTCTCTTTCTTTCATTATCAAACAGTAAGAAGTAGTAAAATATACTGCTGATTTATTTTCACCTATTTTTGACACAGAGGCCTGTTGTCCATTTTTTTTTCTGTTCTCCTGTCTCTTTAAGGAGTTTTTATAAAGTTCAATTTCAGCCTTCTGTGTTTACCTTTTGCAATGGAGTCTCTCACTATTTTCACATAAACAGCTTATTGTTATAACTGTCTTTTCATGATTACATTTTTTCCTCATAAGGAGGAGACTGTTGATGGACTGTTGGGTTGACCAGTGTGGTTGGAGAGGAAGATTTTCTTCCTCCAATCCACGGTCACTGTTGGAATTCTATAAATATTAACATCTGTAAATAAACCTGCCTTTTTTTTGCCTTGTACATCTCAGTGCTTTCTTTTCTTTATGTTGTGTTGCAACAGAGGCCTGTAGCTGTGCAAGTAGTAGGTTTGTTGCAGTGACTTGTAAAGTTTTGAAATTCTTTGAATTCTTTGTATGAATCATGTCTGTTCATGATTCATACAAAAAAAATCCTTCACAGACTAGGTCTTGCTAGCAGCGTTCCTTCACGTTTGTTTTAAAGGCTGATAATTCATATTTATTCAAATATTTCCTAGCTATCTCTCTAAAAATATTCTAGGTGAACACATACACCTCTCGTGGACACGTTCCTACCTGGCTTCATAGAATGTACTACAGCACTTCAGCAGTTGTGGTGGTCTGTGCTGTCCAACCCACACCACTGCTGGCCTCTCCCCAGCCCACATCCCCAGTGGGACAGGGGAAGAATAGGAAGTTAAACCCATAGGTCAAGATGAANTGAGCCTTAATGGTCCATGAGCAGAAAATATCCCCCTGGAGGGAGGATGGGTGGTGAAAGAGAGAAGAAACACTGCCCCACCTGGTTTTAACAGTTGGCCCTGCCCCCCTCCCCCCAGAATAACAAGAGATAAAGAAAAAAACATCTCCCCAGCTGCTTTCAACAGATGAAATAGAATACACATTTTTGGTTCGGTAACCCAAGACAAAAGACAACTTAGTAAGTGAAGGAAATGGAGTAAAGTGATGCAAAGGCAACATTTACCTCTTCCCATGAGCAGAACAGGGCCCATTAAGTTTCTAAGAACCAACAGCTCTGCACAGTTCTTTGCTGATCATAATGTGATCTGGCATGGGATAGTTCTTTGGCCAATTCAGGATAGCTGTCCTGACACTGTCCCAGCTCAATTTCTTGCCCAACCCAAGCTACAGGCTGGAGGGACAGAGCAAGACTAAAAGCAATCTTTGACACAGTGTCTATCTGTGTCAAAGGTTTCTTTTCTATCCAGCAGAAGTCAAAACACCGATGTGTTACCAGCACCGCTTTACATAAATGAGCAACCTGGTGTAGTGGAAGGTGCTCCTTCCCATGGCAGAAGGATTGGGTGGTCTGGGTGGTCTTCCAACCAAAACCAAACCAACTCAAACCATTTTGTGATTCTGCAAAACCCAAAACTGGCTGTTATGAAGAAGGTTCGCTTCATTCCAATCAGAACCAATCATATTCACTGCATGTGAACACTGTGGTCTACTGTATTTGTTTGCCCTGAATATAGTTTATACTCTAAAAAGTAAGTGTAGTCTGAGACATAATGCAAAAAAGCCTTTTTTTTCTTTTTTTTTTTTGCTCCCTGTAGGATCACTATAAACTCAAATATAAAAATTGTATTTATACATCAACATAATGTGAAAAAAACTCTTAAAAACTTACAAGCCATCTCTCAGTTCCTGAGTATAGGTTATATGCTACACTCTAAAGAATAATGAGTAGGGTTTTTTTTCCCACACAGAAGAGAGGGTGAAAAAAGAAAAGGTAAACTACCAAACTTCCCATAGCTCCTGAGTATTTGTTTCCAATCCTGAGAACACTAGATTAAAACAAAGTTAGCAGTGACATTAAAATTTCACAGAATATAGTGTGACATACACAGAGAATATTAAAATATTTTCTGGCTTTGAACTAGCTAAAGCTGGTACACTTTATTTTTAATTAGATATACTACAGCATTCTGCTTTTGGTAGTGTTGAATAAATCTTTGACATAACCTGTGCCTGACTTTAAACTGAACACAAACATGGTCTCTGCTAGGTACTAAAATAACATGGATTTTTCATAATACTTTTCCAAGGAGATACACAAGGTCCTTTATGAAAGGACAGAGAGGAACAAATAATGTCAAACTTCAAATTCCCAAAGCATCTATATATGCAGTGGCTGCCTGAAGGGTCCCTCTGTGCCTGCCCCATGGGATGGGAGCTCCTGAGATATGAGTCCTCAGCCAGCATGAGGGAGCAAACATGCAGCCATGTGTGGGATAGGAGCAGTCTGACTGACCTACAGACCTGGTCAGAGCCCTATCAATACTCACATTTTACATTTCATTTGTTAGATTGTTGGAAGTTCATGGCATGTAAGACAGATGGTGTTTACCCTCCTTTTTTTTGTTCAGTTTTGTTTTCAGAAATACCTTGTGTTCAAGCTGTACCTACTCACTTTGAAAGGGAGGTGCCAACTAAAACAGAATTCCATGTTTAATTTTCCTGAATGATCCCTACAATTGTCTAGAAACATTAAATTAAATAGCCTGGCAAACATAGACGTGATTTTCCTGCTTTTCTCAGCCAGCTGAAAAATTAAAACTTCAACCTGCAGTAGTAGTAGTTTCCAGCATTCCTATCATGTCATGCCTGTAGTAAAAAAGGAAGGAAAGGATGAGAACAGACTAATGTGATAACTGAACTTGCTCTTCCTATTTCTTCTCATGCTTCCATTGAATAGATAACTTTGTCCTGACTGATTCTTTTGGATAATTTAGCATTTCTGCACCTTCTTTAAAACAAGAGTGAATTTAGCCCAACAATAAAACAGATAGAAAAGAAAAGGTTGAATTGCAAGGCACATAGATTTCATTTAGATTTTAATTTAGATAAGATACTGATTATTTTCTCAGACATGGTGCTTCATGATCTCCAATCTGGAGCAAAATGCCAGAACAATTATGGAGATGCTAAACAAACAAATGCCACAAATTTCCAGAGAGGTCTTACAAATCCCTTAGTGCTGTTATTCTCTCTTTTGTGGCAATGTTGTTAAAAACCACCCTGCTGACGAGGAAATGTGCTATGAATGAACAGGAGGATCACTGCTTTGTCACACATTAGAGATGCCCTTCAGGCACTCCTGATTACAGAGGGGAACCATACAGTTTCTCAGCAACAGCAAGAACAAAGTTACAAAATACTCATCATATAAAAATATGAGAAACTCATCATATCTTGCACTTCCTCAATAGTTCAAAAAATTTTGTTTTGGAGCATAATGTCAGTTAAACTACCAAGACAGTTTCTGGTCATTAATTCTCAAAGTTATGAGGGCTCCAACTTGTCTATGCTGTTGCAAGGGAGAACACTTTTTCGCCACAAAGGACTTCAACAGTAAAGTTTCCCAACCTCCTGGGGCCTCTAGATGAGCTACTCCCCAATAACCATAGCTGGTGGAGAAGGGTGCAGCCCTCTCTGCCAGTGACCAGCTGCAGAGTATGGAATTGCCTGGGGCTTGTGGGGCAAGATTAAGGGGAGAGCAGGGACAGGGGGTATTTAGTGGGGATCTGCTATCTGCCATCTGATCAGTAGGATAGTGGCACTACAGGCAGACAGGAGTGGCCTCATGCTCACAGCCACGGTCCTCAGGGGATTTCAACCTCCTTCTCTTGGATAGACTACACAGCAGGGCACAAGCAATCATGGAGGCTCCTCAAATGGATCACTGCAACCTCCTGACACAAGTGACTGAGAAGCCAACAAGAAGAGGTGCCAGGCTGGACCTAGTGCTCTCCAGAAGGGTGGAGTTTGTGGGGAATATGATGCTCCAGGGACCATGACATGGTGAAACTTGAGTTCCTCAGGGCAGTGAGGAGGGCACACAGCAAACTCACTCCCCTGGACTTCAGGAGAACAGACTTTGGCCTCTACAAGGACCTACTCTGTAAAGTCTGATGGGATAAACCCCTGGAGGGCAGAGGGGTCCAAAATGCTGTCTGAATTTCAGGGATAATTTCCTCCAAACTCAGGAGCAATGCATCCTGGCAAGGATGAAATTGAGCAAAAATGCCAAAAAGCCTCCAAGGATGGATAAGGAGCTGCTGAGAAAACTCAGAGCAAAAAAGCACCTTTCAGGAAGTGAGGAAAAAAAAGAGGCCGGGTGGCCTGGGAGAAATATAAGGGAATTGCACTGGAAGTTAGGGGCAAGGTTAAGGAAGCCAAGGTTCAGCTTGAATTGAGTCTGGCCAGGCATATTAAGGATAATGTGTGGGGCTTCTGTAGATTTGCTGTAAGCAAAAGAAAGATGGGATAATGTGGGCCTTCTCTGGAAGTAAATGGGAGACCTAGTTTTCCTGCACAAGGAAAAGGCTAAAGTTCTCAACAACTTCTATGCCTCAGTCTTCAACAGCAAGTAGTACAACCACAACACCCAAGACAAGAAAGGCAAATGCAGGGACTGGGAGAATGAGGACCCTGAACCTCCTGTAGGAGAGGATCAAGTTTGAGTCCATCTAAGGAACCTGAATGTGCACAAGTCCATGTGACCTAATAATGTTTATCTATGGATCCTGAGGGAGCTGACAGATGAAGTTGCTAGGCCACAATCCACCATTTTGAAAAATCATGGCAGTGAGGAAAAATCCCTGAAGTTTGGAAAAAGGGAAATATAACTCAAATTTTTAAAATGATGAAAGCAGGAAACCTGAGGAACTGTGGACCAATCACTCTCACCTCTGTATGAGGTCATGGAACAAATTCTTCTGGAAACTGCTAAGACACATGGAAAACAAAGAGGTGATTTGTAACAGCCAATATGACTTTACAAAGTCGAATATGACTTTACAATCATACCTGACAAATTTTATTTTTCCTAGATAGTACAGGCCTACAGCACTGGTGGATGAGGTAGAGCAAGTGATTTTCTCTACCTGGACTTACACAAAGCACTTGCTACATCCTGCATGATATCCTTGTCTTCAAACGGAGAGACTTGAATTTGATGGATGGATCACTCAGTGCTTCATAAGGAAGTGGCTGTATGGCTGTAGGCAGAGAGTTATGGTCATCAGCTCATTGTCCAGAGGGAGACCAATGACCAGTGGTGTCCCTCAGGGGTTGGTACTGGGCCAACACATTTCAACATCTTGGTTGGTGACATGGACAGTGGGATCAAGTGCAGCCTCAGTAAATGCTGACAACTCCAAGCTGTGTGGAGCAGCTGACACGCTGGAGTGAAGCGA
Organism: Rhadina sibilatrix; assembly: GCA_013400275.1. Lineage (NCBI taxonomy): Eukaryota > Metazoa > Chordata > Aves > Passeriformes > Phylloscopidae > Rhadina > Rhadina sibilatrix. The sequence continues at coordinate 113,538 of VWYO01006327.1, read as the reverse complement.
TGCCATCCTGAGGGACCTTGACTGGCCTGAGGGTGAGCCGAGGCAAACGTCATGAAGTTCAACAAAGCCAAGTGCCAGGTCCTACACCTGCATTGTGGCAATCCCAGAACACCAACAGGCTGGGCAGAGAAGTGCTGGAGGGCAGCCCCGCAGAGAAAGATTTGGGGGTGTTGATGGATAAAAAAACTCAGCACGAGCTGGCAGTGAGCCCTCACGGCCCAGAAAGCCAAGGGAATCCTGGGCTGCATCCAAAGGAGCATGGCCAGCAGGTCAAAGGAGGTGATTCTTTCCTTCTGCTCTGACAAGACTCCACCTGGAGTGCTGCTTATAGTTCTGATGTTCCCGACATTAGGACATAGAACTGTTGGAGCAAGTCCAGAGGAGGGCCACAAGGCTGATGAGGAGTGAAGCACCTGCCCTGTGAGGACAGGCAGAGAAAGCTGGAGCTGTTCATCCTGAAGAAGTAAAGGCTGCATGGAAATGCCATAGTAACCTTCCACTATCTGAAGAGGGTCTACAAGGAAGTGGGAGTGGGACTCTTCGTAAGGACCTGTGCCTCTAACTTTGTCATGCTTTCATAATCCCAGCTGCCCCAAACCATGGAAAAGTCCTCTGTACTCACAGGAGGCTGGTTACAATGTAAGTAACCTTCAGTGGCGGTGTGTTGTTTACCCAGGGTCACAACAGTACCTCATTATTCCCCCCTTTACCCTCCATGCCCTGAATGGTGGACTGATGTCCTGCACCTGCCCTGCACTCCACTCCCTGAAGAGGTTTAAAGGAGCCACGACAGGAATAGCTGAAAATGAACGCATGCTACTCTTCCTACAACATCTCTGAATGACCCAGATTACAGAAACAGGAACAGAAACCACCTCTTGGGTTCCACTGTAATCAATCCACTGAAGAAAGAGAGAAGAAGAAGAAAGAAAACAACATCAAGTCCTGACCTGGGGTTCTCACCAATGAAGGAGTCCATAATCTTGTTTTACTTTGCATCAAGGCTGAATATGTCCCTTATACTTCCAGAGAGGTTTTGCTGCCTTTGATATTATTGCCTCAGATTAGATGATGAACTAAAATCCACTTCCAACATCTGAGCAAAGGTAAATATTTCTGTAAATTGTTAACAGATATTTCAAAAACATTAATTGTTTGTTTGGGAATGAATTTTTTTCCCAGACACATCACAAACAGGATGTTTTCATGTTTGCAAACATGAGTGCAGATATAGTATTTCTGTGTCAATGGCACTCTACCAATCATAGGTGAATAAATATTGTCAGTGAATTACTCATACATTTTCTTTTTAAAGTCTGGGCTTCATTTCCTTCATTAATTGATTGCAGTACCATAAGTTAAAAAGCTAAACCATATAAAAAGAAATTAACATTATTTTAAAATAGATTCAAATAATCCCAGCATCATTGTGTAGCACAATGCTTCTAAATCATTCTGTGAAGCCACCTGAAAACATGAGATGGCAAAAACCAGAGTATACTGAAAATTGCTTCTGAGCTCTGAATAGACATAAACATTGGTGGCAAAATTCAAAACTGAAAGGCATTTGAATTTGTCATTTGGAATAACCTGACTGCATACTTTACTGTAGTTCTTGTGCAATCATCAGGATGGCATTACCATGGTTGCAGCAAGAGACAAAATCTTTTACTGAAGAGATTGGCAGAGGTGAAAATGGTGGAATTTTAGCAAACATTTCTTACATCTGAAGTAGAACATATAAAACGAACACAAAGTTTGAAACAAAACTAAANCTATATTATATAATTATTATATAGAATATAATAAATATTATATTTTTATTTTTAGCAGTATGATGGTACCTTTATTTTTTTGTGAACTACCACTGGAATATGCCTAATAGACTTATGATTTTTTTTTTTTAAGCATGATAAATAAATGCATTGGGGAAAAAAAAAAGATGATTGAATTCTGCAAAATACAAACAG
>VWYO01006327.1:96774-111259 GCA_013400275.1 Rhadina sibilatrix | reverse complement strand
AACTCATGTTGCCACAGCTTGACATCTCATACACTTAATAGTTGTTTTTGGGGAAATGTGGTACAAATGCTGTAGCTTAGATATTTTAAATTAATACAAATGTGTTCAGATGTTAATCTCAATTTCTTCTACTTTTGTTTTTTTTTAATAAGATACAATTTTTTTTGTGACATTCACTGTAGAAAACAAATCTAATTTATCAGTGATAACAATTAGTAAAACCATATAATATTAAAAATAATATGTTATTATATTTATTATATATTATATAATTATTATATAGAATATAATAAATATTATATTTTTATTTTAGCGGTATGATGATNAATATAATAAATATTATATTTTTATTTTAGCGGTATGATGATACTTTTTTTTTTTTTTTTGTGAGCTACCACTGGAATATGCCCAATAGACTTATGATTTTTCTTTTCCAAGCATGATAAATAAATGCATCACTGATGTGATACCTGTTTATGCAGCACTTGAGCCACTTTGTTTAGTTAGGGATAGCAGACATTTCTAGTTCAACTGTCAACAGCTAGGATTTCCTTCCATTCTTTGGGGAAATGCCCTAACTTTCACATTTACACAATCACTAAGCCTTCTGTACATTAATAGAAGTATGCAGTTTCATTGTCTCAGCAATGACTTTCATGTGAATGGGACAGGTCTCTGGTCCTCACTTTCCTTTTCCTAAATACATAGAAAGTAATATAAACAATGCTAAATATTGATTTTAAACTTAGTCTCAGCCAATGATCTGAACCATTGTATTTAAGGCAGATGAATAAAGAACTAATCAAGACTACGTTTTTATAAGAATATTCATACATTAAAATAAGTAATAAATATAAAAAAGCTTTGCCAATGTTTACTTGAATTTGGGGCTTCACCTAATAGCATGTCAAACACGAATATAAACTGAAAAAATGTGTAGCACTTAATATGTTTCAAATGAGTTTTTCATATTAGGACTTCAGAAGAGAGGAGGGAATACATATCTTTTAAGATATATATTTTGAAATACTACATACACATATTGAAATACCACTGTAGCAGACAAGGTAAGCCTTATGCACTGCCTTCCTTTTTCATAAACCTGCAACCTCATATTTTCCTCTGTTTTTGGTGTCTGGGAAATTCTACTTTGAGGCAATAAATCTTTGTTTCTTTTCCTAAGCTAAAGATTTAATGGCATACATGCTCAGAAAAGGTGACTGGCAGAACAAAAAATGGAAGATCAGCAATCCTATTCCCTGTTCGCTTTTCACCACTATCAGCTGAAGAAAGTTATTATCACCCTGGTAATATGTGAGATTAGTGTTAGGAAACATCTTAGGGTTGTAACCTCAATTCATCTAGACTGAAGTTTTTTAAAGGAAGAGGTATATTTTCCAAGAATTTGTTGAAAGCAAATTCATTTTGTAAAATGAAAGCAAATCCTCACATTTCCATTAAGGTAGAGGTAATATACATCACATTTCTATCAGACTTTAACTTCCTTTTGTAAGTAAATGTCTCCTGTCTGTGGGTTTATATAAAGCAATGTTTGTTCATAAAGGGTAGGTGTTTACCTTATCCTACTTATGAAGTGAAGTAGAAAAAAATTGCCCTGAAGAAGTCTCTTAAGCTCCTAGTGATATCTAGCCTGGGGTTTTGCAATCTGTTCTGCTATTTAATATGTCTGTAAAAATCACTTTGTTTCACCTAAAGCAAGACAAATTCCAGTCTCCACCGCAACTGATGGCTGCCAGGGGGTGCGTACAAAACATCAGGTGTGAGAGCGCTAAATCACGAGCCTATGGAATTAATGCCAGCATCCAACATCACAGCAGATGGAAAATGCTGCATTAAGGCTCCATACACTGCCTCCTCTCTTAAAGGTTCAGTCAGTTGATGGGACAATATGGTGCTGAAGTACTTCCAGATCAAGTATGTGCAGCCATAACCATGTCATCTCCACCATTAGTCTCCTCCATTTCACGCCCAGTGTTTCGTGATGCATTTCTACCACACACAGTCCCCTTCTGGCCACCTACACGTTTCCAAGAGACAGAACACTACAAAGCCTTGTCATAAATATTACCTTAATTTAACAGCAGCAGAAGCTGTGGCAAAGTAAGAGCTTTATTGATTTCAGTGCTAATCTACACAAGCACAGGGTCTAGCACATTGACTTCTGTATTTCTCCCAGGAGCACTCTAATTTCTAGAGCTGCTCTGTTGGAACTGATCTTAATTCTGATCAATGCTCTGTGATATTTTTAGTCTCTGAATTCACTTCTTCAGTATCTCCCATGTCATGCAAGCAAATGATAGACTGAAGACTATTTCTAGGAAGAGTTGCATCTATATCTTGGATACATGTTTTTTAAAATCAGTTCCATCAAACGAAATTTGATTAATGTGTGTTCACAAAAGCTACACACTATTGATTTGAACAATTTTTTAAATAACAGATTAAATTCTCATGTTTTAATTGCAGTGGGATAAATTCTTCTGAGTCTCTGTAACATTCAAAGCAGATTAACTATGATATATTCTTTTATTTTACTATTACAAAGCAACAGCCAGACACTTCTGATTAGATTTGTATCAGAATTTTTCTGAGCATCGAAAGAGCTTGGAAACAGAGTTTTCCTCCAGAGAAATAGTTACTTGACCTCTCACCCTTTAGAATTTTATAATTACCATTTATGTAGAAATACAGTTAAGATGACAGATCCAGCTTTATTTTAGAGGCTTAGTACTCACAAGACTTTTTTTCCTTATTCTTTTGTTAGCTTGGGACCTTTAAATATGGCTACTGTTACACTAAGTGCTTCAAAGTCAAAATTTTCATTCTCACATGTAATTAACTCCAGCAGGAAGATCTTCCACTTGTATCACTCAAAACCTCATCATGGGGAAAAAGGGAATGTACAATAAACATGGACTCAAGAATTTGCTGTTTTCCTAATTCATGTTTTAGCAGCCTAATCACACTACAGCGAGTGATAGTTATTAGTCCAGTTTTAGTGCTACCAACTCCTTGCATCCTGATTTATCAACCTGAGGCTGATTGATAAAGTCTCATTAGTGACAATTTGAGTTATCATATAAGAATACCTACTAATAAACTGCCAATTATGGGTGGAGTAGCACTCACTTTCCAGATGCCCTCCTGGCCCCATGGTTGATATCAGCACTCCTCCAGGATGATGTGGGTTTTCACACAAGAAAATTGTTGGGTTTCCTTCACACAATGCCCACATGCTGTCTATAACTTGCATCAGCACCTTTCCATCCCCTGGGCACCCACCAGGCTGCTACTGCCCAAGGGGCAGCTCACTGGGATCAGGGTACAGAGCCCCTCACCCCCCTGCACACGCTGCTGGAACCAGCACCTGCAGGAGAGGGCACAGCCATGTAGCATCTCATAGTCCTGACTCTCATTAATGCAAAGCCTGTGGCTTTTTGATAGTTCACTGGGTGACACTGAGTTTAAGAAAATCTCCTTTCTTGGTGCACATTTCTGTTTGCTTGCTTTGGTTTCCTTGAGACTCTGTCCTGCACACTGGTTGTGCTGTATCTGCCAGTATTCTTTCTACTGTTTCCAGATGTGTTACTACCCAAAAACAGACAATCCATATACATCTTCATGGGCCACTGAAAACTTTAAACCAAATAACCACAGTTCTTCAGAGATCTTCCAGTAACTGGGCAATGATAACTTTTTTTCATGTCCTGAGGCAAGAGGAGGGGGCTGGGTCGGCATGCTCAGAGGGACAGCCAGTGTGACACACACTGAGTATCTGTGTGGGTGGGATGAGGTACAGCAGAGTTATTTATTCCTCTGCCAGGCTTAGTTCTCTCCATTTCCACCACGCTGCTAGTGTATACATTTACCCTGGGATGAATAAATTATCTGACTCGCAGTATATTACAATTGAAAGGGGAGTATCTAATTGCAGGAAAGCAGATGGCCTTACCCTTTTGAGTATTTCTGACAAGAACAAAAAAAACTTACTGGCCTACAGACATATTCCCATAGGCAGTGATCCTGTCAGATTCCATCAGCCAGGGAAATTTGGATATGATGACTGGCCTGTAATAGAATTTTTCAAGGAAAAAAAAAATCACAAACAACCCAACACACACTTCTTATTTTTTTTTTTTACAAGTAGAGTCACATCTGCATGCCACAAAAGTAAAGAAAAGTTCACACCCTGCTGGTCTTTCTTGCTTATACCAGGTTAGCCACAAACTGTGTTGATTATCTTTATTACTTCAACGTCCCATCTTTCCTTTTTGCTGCAAATAATTCATTTTATCTTTTTTATGGATAAGTAATTTAATGGCGATATGAGAAATCAACAGAGCCTGTTAATGAGAAACTGGGCTAAAGATAAACTGTAAATATATGCAAATTATTCTAGTAGGTTTTTCAGGGTTATATTGATATATTAATCCCTTTAAAAATCAGCGTCTCCAAATAGTTTTAGAATATGCTGGTCTTTTTATAGTTATGTTAAAACTTGACAACGACATTGTATGGTATACCAAATGGTCAAATATTACAGAGGGGAATTATGGTAAATAAGATAATAGAATTTGTAATGGAGAACATAAATGGCTTAGAGTTATAACCACAAAAAATATTTTGAAACAGAAAAAAGCTGACATAATCTTTTTACAAGAAATTCACTTAAGAGAACAAGATGGTATCAGCATAGGAACACCTTGGATAGGAGGGAGTCAGCAAAACAGCTTTGCACAAAACAAGACTGTTTTTGAAATACTTGGTAATTTATATAACATCTGACATCAAGGAAGTTTTCTGACTGTTTAATATATACAGAAAGAACAGTCCAGTTTTAGTTAGCATGTATGGACATAATTGAAATAAAATCTCTTCCACAGTACAGGTTATTATTTAACAGCATGACAAATGTTCTGGTGGAATACACAGTTTAGGGCTGACCTTGTTGCTCCATTGACATACAAACCCACACATAACATGGAAGAGTCCAAAGCAATGGGAAAACTATGTATATATATATATATTATTTGATGAGTTTTTGGTGGAGTCATGATCTCCTGAAGAGGCAAGGACACTGATATGTAGCTCACATATTTTTGTTCTTATTGTTGTTGCTAGCATTTAATATTAGATATTTTATAGTTCCCATGCTTAAGAACTTCATGTCCCACTCAGCACCAAGTCTGATTCAGACTTTTGCTTCTTCCTTCCCTCACCCTCCCCTACATACAACCATCCAGTCCCTAGCCTGGGTAAAAGTACTCCTTCCCTCCAAGGAGTAGAGGAGATGGGAGGTCTGTCTTGGGTTGTGGAGCCAGAGGTGTGTGTTCTATTTCATTTGTTAAAAGCAGTTGGGGAGATGTTTTTCTTTATCTCTTGTAACTCTGGGGGGAGAGGGGCAGATGCCTTCTGATAATGGGCCAGCTGTTAACATCAGGTAGGGCAGTGTTTCTTATCTCTTTCACCACCTGTCCTCCCTCCATGCTAATGGAGCATTAAGACACTCCTAAAAGCACACATCCCCAAAGTAGAACATCCACATTCCATCATTCTATTGTGAGATGCTCCATCCAGTGGGGGGAGCCAACCATTCCTACCTGGATAAAATCTGAGACACAGGAACAGAAAGTATCTAGCTTCTCACCCAATTCCCAGAGGAAGACTGGACTCTTTCTCATCATCACTGGACCCCTTCTCACCATCACTGGACCCTTTTGCTACAGGATCATCTCTACTTCAACAGAACCACATCTGCCACTTCAGAAGGACTCACTTTTGGACTGCTTCCAACACCCTGACCAAGAGCATGTGAGGTTGTAGCCTGACTCTGTCAGGGTTTTCCAGGATTGCTTGTTTGTTTGTTTGCTTGTTTGGTTGGGTGATTTTTGTTTTCTACTACATTTGTATTTTTCAATATTTCTGATAAAGAACTGTTATTCCTATTCCCAAATCTTTGCCTGAAAGCCCTTGATTGCAAAATTATAATTTGGTGGGGGGTGAGGGGTTTACATTCTCCTTTCTAAGGGAAACTCCACCTTTGCCTGGCAGATACCTGTCTTTCCAAACCAAGACAAGGTCCCTTACCCAGAGTGGCTTGTCCCCTCCTCTCTGTTGCAGACACCTCAGGGACATCATCAGTTTCATGTCTCAGTGCAGCATTAGTGGTCTACAGTCCTCTACCAGAGCTAAGCAATTACTAGAAGTATGGAAGAGAGGGAGACAGAAATCCCTACCAGTCCTCTTTAAGTGAAAGAGTTGTTAATGCTCCTGGCTCCTTGAAATTAATCTGACAGGAAGAACTGCAAAAAGCTCAGACACATCTATCCTTGTGCAGTCTCAGAAAGTGCAGGAGAACACTGCAGCCTTCACTGTCAAACAAGTTTTATTGAAACAGGACCACTTGTGTGAAGCAACACTCCTTCAAACTGATAATCCTGCTGAAGTGAAATACTCCCCTCCTGGGAAAAGACACTCTGCATTAATAGTGGAAGCAAAATGAAGCCCAAAATCATTCCAGAAGATACTTTACCTCTGGCATAATCTCTGAGACATTTCAGCCCTGATTAAGAGGTCTCCAGAGAAGCATTCAGATATTCCCACTTTATGGGTTAAGGATGCAGCTTTCCATGCTTACACCTCCCCCTGGACACAGTGAGCTCCTTTGCCTGCATCTCAAGTCCTATCCCAGGTTACTTTGGTGCCCAGGCATGGCAGAAAGCTGTCCCAGCACAGTAAGGACAAAAGGTGACACATTTAGTGCTGATATAGTACTCTGGAAAGGGACATTCCAAGGATGTGGAAGAAAACAGCAAGACATAGGGAGAAATTTTAAGTGAATAATTTTTTATAGTAGAGGAGAATAATACCATGAAAATTTGGGGAAATAAAGCTCAATAAATACACATAAATTTCTATCACTTTTTAAAATGTTCTTGGTCATCATACAATCAATGCTTCTATTGATTCCTCCTTGTTCCATTTAATAGAATCTTTTCCTGTATTAAACAAGTTAGTACATACAGAGAATGAAAAGAACTATACATTTTAATAATAAGCAGTCCTTTTCTTATTCTCTAAAGCCAATTTAAAAATGTTTCTCAAATCTTGCTAAAAAGTAGTTCTCTAGTCCTGGTGCTAGCTGGTATTTTTTGCAAGGTAACATTAGATTGTAGAACTGTATACTGATAATATGTCAGAAGTGAAGGCATTAATTGGTCACAGTACCCTTCAAATTAATTTTATAAATATTTTTAATAGCAGTGAGGACTTCTTGGCTAATACAACAATTATTTCAGGATGTCACTGCTATTACATTAGTTGACCAAGTAGAAAACTTCAGTACTAAAAGATGTTGATCAGAAGCACGTTTGCTATTATTTTTTCATGTCCATCTCACATAGTCACTGCTCTTTAAAGGATGAAGAACCTGCCAGAGCCTTTTAAAGCACAATATCTTGAATTCCAGCAAGTGTGACACCCACATTTTGAGCATCCTTTGGGGACTCAGCAGCTCAGGCAGCACAAAATCTTCTTATCTTTCATGGATGTATTTTCTCAGGCCTCTTTTCCCTGACCTTGCACATGAGGAGTGGTGCCAGATGTCCCTCTAATTAGGTGATCTATGCTCCTCTCTAAGTCATGAGGTCTTGCCAGGCAAAATACAGATACCAAGATAGTAGTCATGTCTTTGTGTGATGAAATTGAGAGGAGGAATCAGGATTAAAATTACAGTTACAGTCAGGACACATGCCATGGGATTTAACTTAATTTTAAAGACTCCAGATACTCAAAATTAAGATGGCAATGACATGGACTCAGTTGTTTCTACCCTTTGAGAAAAGTATTTGACATCCACCCAAGTTCTCACTGCAGAGCCATTTACATACAAGTATGCAATCAGTGCAGACTCTGGAGAAGAAGACTCAAGGCATAGATTTATCTCCTCTGTAAATTCTGTGCAGGGAGGAAATATCATAGCCTTGCCCACAAGGGGACATCACTGCACTCAAACACATCCAGCAATGTGAACACAAACATGCATGTTATCAGTCTGGAATACACTTGCCAAATTTCATATTTGTGTTTTAACTCATTGTGGAAGCTGACAGAGACTCCTAATAACCTGTTAATACCAAGAACAAACAAATCATTTGAGAGGAGAATTATAGTCTGGAAATTCCTGCCAGGCTTCAGGCAAATAAATAACATTCCAGAAAATCAAGTTTTACTTTGAGTAATGATTGATTGTGTTTGCTAAAATTACATTTACAAAACATTATAGCATTTCAATCATTCACACTCATATAACAGCTACTGCAGATTATAAAGTTCATTTATGAGTTCTAAGAATTGCAAGATGGTAAATAACATAAAAATTTATTTATAGCTACTCATTTAAATAAAAGCAATGTATCCAGCTGAATCTCTTAACTCTTTTATTCATTTCTTATGAGTAATCAGGTTAACAAAATTTGTTTTGTGACAGACTTGACAGAAATAAGTCACATCATGTGAATATCCATATAAAAATTACTAGCTATAAACTAATCAGTCTTTAGTGTCCTTTGCAGACTTAAGAATCATCCTTCTAGGGAAGGGTGTTGCCCTTTTGTAGATACCATGACATTTTCACAAAGTGAAGGGGTAACAAAAGATTCCTGAGAAGTTAATAAATAAAACATACTCTCAAACTTTAATTGGTTTTTAATTACAATGTCATATTCTTTTTTGATTTCTTTTTAATTCTTCTTAGGTAGGAGTGATTAGGAGTGATGTAGGAGCTGAATACCTTCACACTTACCCAACGAATACACTGACTATTGCTTAGGACATAACGGAGTGGGAAGCTAAATCTGCAGCAGGTGAGAAGTTGGCAGAATGGCTTTTATTTAAGCTCTGTCTGAATTAGGCTCTGAAGGGGTCATTTTTCCTGGTGCGAATCCCAATCGTGCTTTATTATCCTCCTGAATCAACATAACTTCCCACATTTCTGTTCTGCTTTGCCAACGTTAGAGTCATACTTAAATGGTATAATAAATCTACCTCCAGTAGCCTTGTAATTAACAGAAATAGAAAGGCTTTTCCAGCACTGAAATAGTATTATTAGTATTATTACCTTCACAGCTCTCTAGGTACATGCAAACTCTATTCAGTAGTAAAATTCAGTACCTTCTAGCCCTAGAGGAACAGAAAAATAAACTAAAGAACAACACATATGATCATGACTACTGAGGCAAGTCTAAACTTAAGACTGTAAGCCTCTGCAGTTAACTGGACTTGTCCAGGATACCAAGATATCCAAGGCTTCAATACAGTAAATTGAGTCAATCAACCAAGATTCTTAGAGAAATCCCTCGTAGTAAAGGATGCTCAGTGGGAGAGATTTCAGCAGCAGATGTTCAAGCACCAGAATGTGATGTTGTTACCTCAAAGGTTTTACTGAACAACGTTATAGAACAATAGCGAAATCAAAATTTGAGTTTAGAAGCACATGAGAAAAATCTCATTTCTCAGTCTTTAAAAAGGAGAGCATAATAAAACATATTTCTGCCAAAAAAACCTAGGTAACAAAGAAGATATGAGCCATAAAAACTAAATATTCAGTGAAATATTCTTTGATTCAGGCTGTATTCTACTTTCTGAGGGCAGAACATGTCTCTGAAATCCTGTGACAGCTGATCATTTTGAGTAAAGGATTTAATACATGAACTCTCCTCCAGTACCACTCTTTTCAAAAAGAGACTGTTGATCTTGTTTCACCACAATTCTGTTTCATCACCAATAAATCCATAGCATTTAGTAGGCCTGGTAATAACACAAGAGTTTAGAATGATACAGTACCTTAAATTTACATTAGTATCAGAGGCCCCACACATTTGTCTTAATAAATGAATCAAAGCATCCAAAAATTTGTTTTAATTCAATCACTTAAATATAACCTTTGGCCAAGATGCTGTGAGTTGTCTAAAATAGGAAATGAGTTACCTAAACCCATGTTGTAGAGTACCCCAAATCAGAAACCTTTGGTTTTACCTATGCTTAAGTTCATTGAGGACTTGGAGTGGCCATCACTCCAGACAACCTTGTCGTCTTTTTGTACTTAATTTCCATTATTATCTTTAGAAAAATAAGACTAAAGTTCAGTTTTGAATATTATAAAATAAGAAACATATTACATCATTGGACACAGTTTACTGTTTATTTTAATTGCTTTATACTCCAGGTGCCTGAATAAACTAAACAAAGAGGTCTAAATCTCTAAAATTATTTTATTAACTTAACATAGAAAGAATTAAACAGGATAAGTTTACAGATAAAATTATTTAAAAGACAGAAAGCAGTAAACTCTTTTTAAGTCTGTTATACTAATTTAGTAAAGAAGAATTTGAATAAGTGAATAAGGTGCAGAAGAAAATTCTTTACAGTAAAGTCAGAGTAATGAATTAAAATATTAAAATAATTTTAAAAAATCTTCTTAAACATTGAGTAAGAAAACATCAAATGCACTCACCAATACACACCTTGCACAAGCTGGACTGAATCACTTCCAGCCCAGTCATGCTAAAAGAATGTCCCACAGGAATCACTGCATGAAGATCACTTGTGGGATTTGACATAAAGTCTAATCCTGGGGGGTTTTTATGTTGTTTGTTTGTTTTTCTTATAATAAGGTGATGCACACAAGCATTTTGAGAATATTTGGTTTTGAAAAGCACTTAACCCCCACTGAAATGAGTGATAATAAATTTGACTCTCTGCCTTGGCATTCTGTTTGAACTCCAGTTGTAATAATGCCTTTGAAAATCTGGTCCTAAGTGAATAAATATAATGGTTTTTTAACAATATGCCATTCTACTGCCTTTAAATCTACTCTGGAGCAAGGTTTATCTATTCTGTGAGCAGCTCAAGCCTTCTGGATTCTGAATACAGTTTGGGTTGCCATTTGGTACAAATAAAACAAAATATGACTAAATATGTGTTCTGGAGCCTGGGGTACTTGCTTATAGATTACTTTGTGATCAGCTTGGTATTTCTGATGGAAATGAGCTTGCATCAACCTCTTTCCAGCTTCAAACATAACAGCGGGACTCATGAGAACAGAAACAAAAATTTTGCAAATGTTAAAGGAATAAAGCATCTGGCAGAGATTTTAACATGCTTAGGAAGAACATATCCCACTGGACATGACCATTTTGTTGCTGGGAAAAATAATAATTAAAAAAAGTTAGTTCTTCTTTTAAGACATTTCATAAATTGTAGACATGTACTGTTTTAATAGCAAGGAACTAAGACTAGTTGAACTATACAGTTAAATATAGAATCATAGACTCATTGAAGTTAGAAAAGACCTCCAAAATCATCAAGTCCAACCTCATATAACCATATAATTCAAAAAGAGTTCAAGCCATGCCAACTCAGATTACATACTCTGTATCTGTAACAGACCACTTCCTCCAAGCAGAGATTTTCCCCCTTCACCTGAAAATAAAAATTAAAATTCCCTTGATCTGCTACTTCCTCCTCAAAACCCTAACTTATGGTCTCTGTTATCCAAACCAATGGATGGGGAGAGAAAATGGGAGGGATTCAATGGTGCACCCTTTCAGACTCCACAGAACATTCCTTGAAGGGTCAAGATTTACGTATGCGTGTGATTTGCCCTTCTCCTCTTGGACCAGAATTCTGAACAAGAGCATTTTCAGCTCAAAAGGACATTTGAGGTAAAAAAAGGCTTCTCACTTTTCCTGAAGTGCAAAATAAAAAATACAGAGTAACTGCAATGGTCTAGAGAGAACTCAGTGTGAGAAATGGCTGATTTGTTAGCCATTCTCTGTATTCCACTTTCCTAGGATAAAGGAAAACAGTCAATTCAACAGTCACAAAAACTTGAAGGTTTGGTGATTTTTGTTGTTGTTGGTTTGTTTGTTTGTTTTGGTGGTTTGTTTGTTTTTAAGATCCTGGAAAACGACCACTATTGTTGTTATTATTATTGTTATTGTTATTATTACTATTGCCATGGTAACACTAATCAAAGGTTTTAGTAGCTGTGGCTTGATTTTTCTGAGTGTTGCAGGCCATAAAAGATAGGATGAGAATCATGCAAATTACTTTATGCTCATCAGTCTTACTGTAGCTACTGCTCTTGGTGGCATCTGTACAGGAAGTTTGTAAGGCAAGATTAAGTGACAGTACAGTAGAGAAATACACAGTGGAAAAAAGAGATAGTTACAAGACAGTTATAAAAAGGACGTGATATGCTTTTATTTTCTTTTGTTAAGCTATGATTTTAATTAATTCAAATGAACAAGAAATATTAATTATTAATTACTAACAGGTCAGCTGCTATATCATAGTCTTTATAAATCTTCCATTGAAATTGTGTCCCAGCTAATTCTTCAAACATGATTTGAGAATTAAGTAGCATTTATGGAAATCTATTTGGAGAATTTTTCTGTTAAGTCTCTTTTGAATTGCTAAATACTTTTCTATGCCTAGAGACAACAAAACTTGGGCAGAGCAGGTATTCGAAGGCCATAGAGGAGGAAAGGCCCAATAATCAGCACACAGTCAGAGGATTCAGACTTCATTGCCTTTAAATTAGTGAGAGAACAGGTTTGTGAATAGATATTCCTGAGAAACAGGAGAAATTACAGGGGCCTATTGAATGAACTCATTTGTGTATTATTTAAATAGTGTGAACAACTCATTTACTTCAGAGTCTGTGTCAAACTATTACTATTCCTTCTCTATATGCATGTAAACTATAGATACATATATGTCTGGAGGGAAAAAAGGAGAAAAATATAAAGTAAATATATTTTGCATATATAATTCATCACAAAGTCCTAATTCAACAATCATTTATGAGTGCAAGTACAGCAAACCATTGGCTTCGGACTAAAATTGGCTAAAATATTTAAATGTATTTTAAATAGAGTTTTGGGTGAAAAGAGTATTGGGAAACAACTGTTTGAAAGTTTCATTTTCAAAGAGAAAAATGGGACTTTTCATAATATTTTAACCAAAGCTATTATCAAAACATCTACCAAAGCAGAAGATGACTTTTTACCTTTCCTCACTGATACTACATTTGTGATTAAGCATATAGAATTCACAGTTAATTTTTGATTTTACCATATTTCAATAAGAATAGAGAAGTATTTTGTAATAGTAAGTCTTTGTGCATCAGATGTTCTGAAGAATTACTATAACAAAATTTATTAGATTTTACAAGTTTTTCAGGATAATCAAAAATCAAAATCAGTGGGGAAAAAAGACCACTATGATAAAAATAGAAAGGTACAAAACCAAAAAACTGATTTTCTTTTTAAAAAATGAAATATCTTTTTATAGGACTGGGGCTATCATTGATAACAATTTCATTCTTAGTTCTGACATGATTATCTTGCATGTATTGTGAAAGAGTAATTGGTTGACGTGGGTTGAAGAAGCAGTTTGTGATCATACTAAATGTCCTGCAAAGTTAAAATATTCAATTCATTCATCAAATCTTCATCAGTTCTGCTGGAGCATTTGTGGAAAATATTTGATGTCAGGTAAAATGCAACTAAACCTTTCGGGGTTCCAGAGCTCTGAAGTTCCAGAGAGTAAAGAGCTCGACTCTCTTTTGGAGAGCGATATTTCAATGCTCAGCTGAAATTTCCCTGACGAGCAAAGAAGAAGGTTGGTTCCACACCAAGTCCCTGGCTGCAACTCATCCGAAACTACTGGTGCTGACTCCTCTGACTGAAGAAAACCCAGATCTCTCCCAGGGGCCAAATCTACCTAGAAGCAACAAGGAGCGTTGGCACTTGGCACCAGCGCTGGTGGCGAGGTGTCGGAACAGCACAGCGCCTGCTGATAGCGACCATCTGCTGCCTGCATTGATGTTCCAGTGAAGGTCGGCGTGGGGGACAGCCCTGGTTCCCAGCCCCCTGGGCTGAGTGACAGAGCTAGACTAGTAAGAATGCACTCCCACACCCGAGCAGGTGTTTCCAAATAAGGAAAAAGGGGTTTCAGTTTTACCCCTGACTATTACGGAAAAGCACCAGAACTTTCCATTCTTTGCTCATCAGCATTGGTCCAGTGCCAGCAGAGGGGCACAGGTTGGGCTTTGGAAATGTTTCTCAAAACCTGTAGCTGTTTCCATTGGTAGCAAGCCAATTTGTCCCACCTGGACCATTAAGTACTTAAATAACGGCACAGAGCTGCTCAGGGCATTTTTGGACTGCTTTAGCCAGTACCGAGTTCTATCTGCACTGTGTTTGACTGATATTTCTTTGGTTTGATACTGTTTGCTATTTTTGTCATTATTAAAACCTCTCCTTTTACAAAGCATGTCCAGAGAAGTTGTCTCGCAATATTATTAAGCCACTCTGAGAACTTGCAGGTCAACCCTCAGACTTAGTGCATCTTCAGGAGGCTAATTGCACCCTGCCACGTGTAAGACTGTATCACTAGA
>VWYO01006327.1:72136-91901 GCA_013400275.1 Rhadina sibilatrix | reverse complement strand
TTTTTTTTTTTTTTTCAAAAGGTAAAATGTTACTGTAGCTAGTCTTGGCCTTACCAGCACTTCCTTTGCCTTCCTTTTCAGCCTACCACCCTTCCAACAGGTTGCACGCTCTCCCCATTTGCAAATTCAGGTACAAGTACCATCGAATCTGTTTGCCAGCAAAACTGGCAGCCCTTTTCAAAACTGGCCACGAAGACCTCTGTTTTGTATCATCACATCACACAAAAGGTAGTAATAAAAATGCTGAAGAAATTCCCAAGCCTCCATGGCACCTTCCACTAAACCAGGCTGCGAAAGGGCCCTGTTGCACCTGGCCTTGGACACTTCCAGGAATGGGGCATCCACAACTTCCCTCAGCAACCTCCTCCAATGCCTCACCCTAACAGTGAAGAATTTCTTCCTAGTATGCAAATTATACCTGCTCTCTTTCAGTTTGAAACCATTCCCCCTTGCCCTGTCACTACAGGCCCTTACAAAAAGTCCCTCTCCGACATTCTTGTAGCTCCTTCAGGTACAGGAAGGTGTTGTGAGGTCTCCCTGGAGCCTTCTCTTCCCCCAGCTGAACAACATCAGTTCTCTCCACCTGTGTCCATAGCAGAGGTGTGCCTGTTATTCCTTGTGTCACTCCTCCCTGCTCACACCTACAGCTCCACATCCTTCCTAAGCTGGAGGCCCCATAGCTGGGGCAATTCTCCAGGTAGAGTCTCATGGGAGTGGAAGAGAGGGGTAGAATCACCTCTCTTGGCCTGCTGGTTACACTTTTGGTTCTGTTTGTTTTGTTCTGTTTAAATAAAAGCTTTAAAGCATTACTAAATTGCGTCATTACTATGGATTTTTAATGTGAATTTGATAACAGCATAAATAGAAAATTATACAATCAAATATCTTTACATGAAGATAATTTGAAGGGACTTTAGGTGTACTACCTTTCCACTTGGGGTCAAAATTTATTATGCTTATGTGATCTGTTCCACAAAAGTCTCTGCAGGTTTAGGATGGAAAAAGGGATAATCTGATGCTTAAATTCAGTTCTCAGAACCTGACTTACAGCATTCTTTCAAGACAGCTATTGCTGACTGCTATTAATTAGGTATCCTGGGTTTTGGAATATTTCCAGTCTGAAAGTTGGCCTCTTCAGGATCATTAATGAGGTCCCAATTAACCTGCTCTAGGGCAAGTGTGAGTAACGGAGTCACACAGGCTCCACCTTCAGGGTGCCTACAGAATTTAGTGGACTGTGTGACCTACAGAAAAATCTTTTTTGTGAGGGGCAGACAGAAAGGTTTAGGTGATTCAGGTAAAAGCTTTGATCCTGTCAACAGTACACACAATTTAAAAGATAAAAAAACCCAAACCCAAAATAACAGTAGTTTAATGCCTGTGCAAATGAGTGGGTACCAAATATATGATTTCTTTTCATGTAGAAAATCCTCCAAACTTGCCTATGTCATAGCCAATGTAGTGATGACCACATTCTCAGTGTGTTCTGTTTCTTTAGAGAGTCAATCCTTTCTTCATTTTTATCTTAAGCCAGATAAAAATATCTTTCTCTTCCCCAATTCTATTGCTTTATTCACTTAACAGTGAAACAAACAATAATTATTAATGTGCCATGGGGCCAGCTTGTTGTTCTGAATCTGCCTCTTTACAGCTCTGCAGTTATTCTCACACTCATAATAGCCTTCTTCTAGCAGGTGATGCTTGGAAGACTTTGAATAATATCATGGTTAAGTTGAGAAATGCTTGATTTATCCTGTTCAAAATTATTTTGGTAAAAGCACAATAGATACTCTTAGGACAAAATTCAAACAAACAAACAAACAAAAGTAATAAATTACTTGATTTTGTTCTGAAAATGTACTTCTGAAACTTCAAAACAAAGTCTTTGAAACTTGTTCTCCTGCATCTGTTCTTACTGTTATTCCAGTGCTAAAACTGAATGTAGCATTCTGTTTCTTGTAAGTCATTCTACTCCCAAAGCATCTCATGTAATAAAGAAATGTTCATAATGGCAGATATTGGTGAGAAAAGTTTTGTTAAACAGCTGATTTGAGATTTTAAGTAGTCTCATACAAAAGTCAATATTCAGGGTAACATTTTGATTGTCTTGCATGTTTTATGAGCCAAAAAGGAAATCACTATAAAAGAAGTAACATGATAAATTTAACGTTAGAAGATAGAAGTTGAAAATTTCATAATATTACAAACAATGACAGATAATCTATTATGATAGATAACCTATTATGATAGACAATTAATTTTATTAGTCTTATGTACAGGGTGGGCAACAGCACTGGGAACAACAGAAATTTCAAAATGTCAGGGCCAATTTATCTGAGCTCCTGATCTTTCCTTATCTGCTGCACAGCCTTACAATGCCATCTCTCCAGCTGCCATACCCGAAGTTTTGAAAGGCATCAGTGGAATTCTCACACAAACTGGCCTGGGAAGATTATCTGTTGATAGTTTCAGTCTCAGATACAGATATTTTTTTCATCATTGGCAAGCCATGGGAGAAGCCACTTCTTAGTTGTATGTGTAAATACATGGAGCTTAAAAAAAAAAAAAAAAAAAAAGGAAAGAATTATTCTGGTACCACAGTGAGTTTATTTCATTTGTCAGATTTTGCCCGTAGCTTTTCTGAAATATATGAGAGTCTTATTCATTAAAAAAAATCAATTATTTAAATTTGTCTGATATCACAGTAATATGCCATTATTACAAAAAAGCCTAATGACCCAAGAAATTACTTTATGACATTTAAACATAGTAAGTAGATATTTAAATACCTACTAAGCAACAAAAATTTGACCACTGAGAGAATGAACCTGGACTTGTCCAACAGCTCTGACATATGTTGAAGCATCCAGAGAAAATGCTGACAATATTGATCCAAGTGTTCTGCTATGTTCTGCCGAGTCTAGAAGATAATAAATGGTTTCATAACCCAGAGAGAAGGAAAATATACCTACAGAGTGGTCAGTTTTGGCTTATGCTTCTATTATTATTTTTGTAGAAAGCTCTAGACACGATTCCTTTAAAAAAAAGTCCTCCAGTGCTTAAAGCACTTTTATAGCTCTTAAAATCTACATCTTGCTGTACTCTGAGGAGGATAATGAATAGTCTCAAGCCATGTCAAAACAACTGCACTTTAAGTCTTCACATAGAGAGAGAAGAGGAGGAGTGAATCAGTTTTTAATTTTCTAAATGATGGAATCAAATCTGTAAAATAATGTAAAGCTAGAGTAATTTCTTTATATCTGTACAGTCTTCAGGACTGTGCTGAAGAAAAGGTAGGGATTTTTTTTTTTCCTTCTGTATTCATCATAAACTACAAAATTTCAGTCAGAAATGTGCTCAGTTCTAGCACCAGTTACCTTCTTTTCACATTTCTTCCCATGGAGGATGTATCTAAGCCACTCTAAGTCTTCTGCCAGCAAAAGCAGAAAAGGTCAAAAAACCTCTTAGGTTGTAGGAATGGTGTTCTTGGCAGCAGAGGTCAGAAGTATTGGGCATAAGAGTGGCAGGATATAGGAAAAGAGGTAGACCATGAGAAGAAAATGTATGCAGAACTCTGTGACACATTTTAAGTTCTGTATGTTCAAGTCCATTGTCTAGTTGCATTGCTTTTTTTTTCCTTCAAGTAGCTCACAGATAATTTTGTTTACTAACAGAACCATCACAACATTTTACTGAATATATTCAGTCTTAAACTGCTTGCACATACCCAAGCCATACTCAGACTTATCCTTTTGTATGACTTTTGTATCATTCATGCCAGAAATTCAGCACCACTGTTGCAGAGTGATTTTTTGCAAGAAAAAAAAAAATAATTATCCAATTTCTTGGATAGAAGAGTTTTGAACACAAGAAGACACATGCATGTGGAATCCTAATAGATAGCAAGCTGACCTAGAAGCAAAAGTAGGATTAAATTCAATAGAATCATTCATTCCTTAAAATACTGACTCAATTTAAATTCTGAATTTGATTTTACAATTGGGTTGGCTATTTGTTAGTAGATAAGTTTAATTTATGGCCATTTATCCTTACCAATGCCACTATACTTTTGTTACTGACAGTAATGAAAGCAATAGGACTCCACTGTATTTTTTATGATAACTACATAAGAATGACCTTGAGAAGGTACATAAGCAAGACAATTTACTTGAGTACTTTGATGCTCAACCAAGAAACTTTCTGGCCTGATGACAGAACCAAACAGAGGTGCAGGACTGAAGCCGTATTCTCTTTTCATCATTCCCTTGTCAGTAAGACAGGGAAGTTAATTTTCTCAGGCTCTGTGGCATTCTCAGAATGAAAATATCTCAGAACTGGTAATTGTCCTGAATTTAGTGTTTACTTTAGCAAGGAGCAGGTTCCCTTTGGTGTTAAGCAATTATAAAGAAATCTGCAAACTGTTGAGTAGTCATGCAATGCACATCCTTT
This sequence comes from Rhadina sibilatrix, assembly GCA_013400275.1. Taxonomy (NCBI): domain Eukaryota; kingdom Metazoa; phylum Chordata; class Aves; order Passeriformes; family Phylloscopidae; genus Rhadina; species Rhadina sibilatrix. The sequence continues at coordinate 87,452 of VWYO01006327.1, read as the reverse complement.
ATTCAAAACAATATGTGAGAGCGAGGACAAGGTTTTTATAACTCTTTAGAATAATTTTACAGTACCATACGTGTATTACTAAAAGTTTAATAATTGTTTTATGAATTGGTATAGTTTTCAGCCGCTTGATAACAAAGCCAATTATATCTATGGGATCTCCTGAATACTTAGAGGAATGTCTGCCAAAGTGGTGAATTACTGAAGCAGAATTTTTTCAGAATTTATTATAGAGCCCAACATTTGCTTATACATCTGCGTGCATCCTGCTCTGCTTATGCTACATTACTTAAAAGGTTTAAGACCCTTAGTTGGCTTCATCCCTTGGTATGCATTATGACAAAGTGCAGCTTCTATTTGCACCTAAGTGGGGGACAGTGAGCTGATTGTCTCTGACAGTCAGTAGAGGGAGAAGCAAACACACTGACAGAAATCGATGTGCAGCACTAAGACATGAAGAGGAGCAAAAGGTAACCTGCCCAAAATGGCCAAATGGCCACTTTTACCAAATGATGAGGAAAGGATAGCAGCTTAAAAAGTTATTATCAAATAACCAACCACATGGTTAAATGTGTCAAATAAATCAAAAGTCAGCAGCAAATCAGCAAATAAGAAAAAAAAAAGTTACCTTAGGAACCAGAATGCACACAGCTTCTTCACAAAGTGACAGTGAAAGATGACACTTACTTCATTCAGCCTGTTAATAAATAAAGAATGGCAGTTTATTCTAATTATTTTTTTATAAAGTAGCCTTACACTTCTGCATGCATATTCTTCTGTTTACAGCACCTTGTTTCAAAAGACTGGCTGTATAAATGCAAAGTTTACCCTCTCATTTGAATCATATGCTTTGTGTTTATGAAAAATGCTACTTCTCATGACAATATTACTAGATATGTTAATTTTACTGAGAAAATGTAGCTAAAGAGCAGAATCTCTACTTGAGCATAGAAAAAACAATAAAAAAAATCCCAAGAAATAAAACTCATGCTGTGTATGTTTCCATCTCTGATAGCTCATAATGCATTTTAACCACAGGAACCTTCCCATCATGTATTAATTATGGTCTACAAATAAAATCATTATCATTATGTAGTGAAAAATGTGAGTAAATTACTTTTAATATCATGTGCAATAGAAATTCAACAGAAGCCATGCAATTTTTATATTGGAATTTCTCATTATCACATTTTCTCCTACCTGCTGTGGATGCTATTTGGCATTTCTTCTCCTTTCACAACAAACAAACAGAGATTTACAGAAAAGTCCTTCAGAATGGTCGTGCCTGGCTCTTACCTATATTAAAGAATAGTACATCAGCTCTCCAAAAACGATCTCTTTTTGCCTCTGCTCTCCGTGCTCTTACAAGAGCCTTGGAATTTCTATTTGTGCTCAATTCCTCTACTTGAGTGGATCAAACAGCTTGGCAAGCAGGGCTCACTTAAACACTTCTAGAGCTTTTGCTAAATAAAACTCCCTTTCATCTGGGAGTCTGCAAAAAGACTATTGAGTGCATTTCTTCCAGCCAATATAATCTAAGTACATATTGACATACCTATGGACAATTTTGGAGAAAACCCCTGCTTAGAAATTTGCCTTGATTTTACACCTTTAAGAATCCTTTGAAGATCCCCCAAATGGAGAGTGTTCAATACATTTAACACGAGACTGAAACCTCAACTTTGATGTCGTCGATTTTCTCCCAGCAAATGCACCAAAAAAGTGGATTCTGGAGCAAATTTTGGATCAAATGTAATTATTAAATCACACCCTCAGGAAGTAATACACTGTAACTGGTTTCTGCCACAAAAGAGACCATGTGGAGCTGGCAGCACACATTCCATATGCAGGGATCTCTAGCAGTAAGGGCATGCTTGGAGGGGAGGTGAGGAGGCATTTCTGTTGGTCTGTACACATCAGAAGCCTGGATTGGTCTATAATCAAATTTAGCAATTGGCCCATAAGCAAAACAAGACTTTACACACAAAATAAGAAGGAAAGAATATGGGGAAGACTTGATAGTGGATTGGACTGAATTATTTGGAGCATCCTGAGTTCCTCTAAACTAGGAAAAAAGGAGATATTTGCTGCAGTAAATGATCAGCATTTCCGTGTTGTAAATGGTTCATAGTGAGGTTGACCTCCCATGTTTCCTAAGGATGTAATATGAAACCTCAGCTTAGACTGCTTTCTTCTATATGAATTTGATCTCCTTGCATACCTTGCCTTCTTTATCTTGGCTAAAGAAGATCTTTTAATCAACTTCCTGATATATTAATTTATAAATGTGCATGAGTGCTCTCTATGATACACCGAAGTATTTATTCATGAGGGAAACAAACATTCCTCAAGAATCAGAAGAGAGAAATCAAGGCTCTGGATGATTTGAGAAGAAAATATTCAAATAGACATTATTGAACTAAAAAAACTTGGACAAAGAAAGTTTACTGATATCATACTTCTAAAGAATTTCTCTCCCATATACCTTTCTAGCCACCCATCCTATAATTCTCTTCTTGAAAAAGATTCAAGAAAATATTAACTAATAAAACAACTTATTTCCTGAAAGTGTTACTCCATTAGTAAAAAACACAAGGCTGGACTCTCAGCCAAAACTGAGTTCCTTTGCCATCAGTCATAGGTGCTGTGAAAGACTCCTACCTGGCAGAAAAATTTGCTAAGTTATTTTTTGGCCCTGTTGGAATACAGAAGAAATTTGCCACTAACTTTTTTTGGGCCAGCACACACTTTAAAATATTGTAAAGATTTGTCATGCCTAAAAGCCCTCAGTGACATGACACAGCATTATCCTCAGTATCCACAATATATCTCTCATCTCCACTGCCTCTGCATCCAGGCACTCTAGGACAGGAGGTACTTGGGAAAGTGTGGCAGTAAAAAAAAAAAAAAGCACTGAAGGTCTGACTCAAAGCACAGAAAACAAATGAGCCATGTGAAAAATTTCTCTTTGTCATAACTTTGCAGAATAAAATTAAAGATGAAACACGTGCCTGGCTCTGCTGCAGATGGTCTGATAAAATATTGTTTTAAGAGACCCTAATCACATGACTAGAGTCATTATAACATAAATTGATTCAGAAGAGATTTAATCAATTTAATAAATTAATTTAATGCTTCTGACTGTAATTATTATTCTGCATTTATTATGTAGGATTTTTATTAGCTTAATGGTTTTGTACATTTATCAGATACTCACTGAAGAAAATTTCAGTTACTCATAAAGAATCTGAATAAATCAGCAATTATATTTTTTTTTCCTTTTAAATGGTTTTATTATAATGATTTGCTATTTTGGCTCTTAGCAGTCGTGACAAATTTCTTCAGCTTCATTGAGAAAATACTCTATCCAATATCATCTAAAGCCACAAAACAGATTCAACTGATTGCATTGCACTGTAAATCGTGTTTAAATATCTTTATAATACAACAATTCCTCCAGTGGTCTGATGCGATTCAAAAGAATTGCTTCCACTTCATACATTTTTTAAATAAACAAATCATTTTAACAGTTTCAGAGTAAATGCTAATGACTTTGAAAATGACTTCCATTTTCTCACTATTCTAAAGCATGCCTACATCTCTTCCTTAGTCCTACATGCACATAGAGGAACCATGTAAATTTTATTATTACTGGCCTTTGGCAGTAATATGATTTGGCAGTAAAATTTTATGATTTGCTTTGGCCTCTCTTCAAGATAAGAATATTTTCTAGAGAAAATCTTTGCATTTTAAAAATTTGACTGAAAAAAAGTATAGCAATTTATAGCAAAACATTAATTTAGAACTGATGTTATTTATTGAAGTGGCAGCATTTACACCATAAAAATTCACACAAATTTTGAGGCACACAGTTGGTCCGAGCTGAGCCTGGTCAAACTGCATTGCGTGGGAAGAGTCACTCAGTAAAATTATGTTCTTCCAGCTGTACCCCTCACTCCATGTGTCCAAAGAATACAGCTTGTAGGAATTTGGCAAAATGCTTTTTTTTCCTACTGTCTGCAGGCTTGCCTGATACTCTCCCAGGCATCCCTGTGAGATGCTTGTGGAAACCAAATCAGAGCTGGGGCAGTCTGCAAGCTTTCGAGGCTGTGAGAGGAGGGACTGGAAACCGATTTCTCTTTGGTTCTTTTGCATTCAAAAGCAACCCGTCTTTCTATGGATTAACCTTGCCAGTGCATTATTTACTGCTGTAGCATAGAAAGGTAAACAGAAGCTTTTGGAGTCAGTAGAGCTTCATTGCATTTTGCATTCACCACACACTCTGTTTTGACTCGAAGGTCTCTGAATTAACTGGCAAAGAAATGACCTGAAGTTGGCTTTTGTAAAAAGGTGAGTGTTCTTAGGTATTTCTTGCTCCTGAGAATGGTTTGGGCTTTGCATTTACTTAGAGAACTAAGTGGTTCTTTTAGGATGAGTTCTATTTAGACACAATTTAAAGCATTAGTAACATTTAGGCACCAGCTTTAAGAATATTTCTGACATAAAACTGGATTTGCTTGCATGCAGATGAACTCCTTAGCAATCTCATCCTTTCCAGGCTGCTATTGCTATAGCCAAGATTAATTAATTAGAAATTAATTAATTAATTAATACGATTAATTCTTGGACTTGATTCAGAAATCATTAGAAAGCTTGTTGCTTTGACACATAAATAATTTTGATTTTCAAAAGTTGACATTATACCAACAATATGTACTTCAAAAAACCCAAATGGCTTACAAGGGCAAAAGGAACCATAAAATTTATAGACTATAAAACTATAGAAAGTTGTTCCAGTTGGAGTTTTATTTTTTTCCATCTACTTACATTTTCTTTGTGCAAGAATATATAGTTTTCATAAAGTCGTTATCTTCATTGTGCAGCTCTCCACCTCACTAGCAAGCAGAGTTTTTAACTCTCAGTTTTGTGGTTAAATGGTGAAAAATAACTCCACTCCAATGGAACCAGGGCAAGAACTACTGGAGATGGCTTCAAAAAATGTGGTAATTCAGAAAGTCAGAAATTTTTAAGTCTGGATTAAAATTTCATTTAGGGAAGTTTTCCCAAAAAAAAAGTTTCAGTGAGATTCTCTATAAAAAAGAAGAGAGTCACTGTGCATATTCTCATTTATCCAATGCAAACTTTCCCAATCATGTGGTGTGAGACACCTAAACAGACATTTTTTCCAGAATAAGCCAAACACTGATCTATCCTGGAATAAAACTACCTGATAAAATCATAAGATTGTAATTATAACCAAGGAAGAAGAAAAAATTAGGAATCCTCAAAATGAAACAAGGAATAGGGGAAAACTTTGTTTGTTGCAGTGACTGGCTATCAAGTTTATTAAGAGAAATAAATTTAAGAAAGACTAAAGATAGTTACTATCAATGTGTAACACAAAGAAACAAAAATTAACATCTCTAAGCTATTGTTTAGGATTTAATGTATCCAGGAAAACAGTGGGGATAAAAAGAAAAAAGAAATAAAAGAACATTTTCTTTTTCAAGTTTTTTTTCTTGGAAAACATTAAAGAAAAAGAAGAACTACTTAAAAGAAAATTCTGAATTCTAAAAGGACTTGTGACAGATGGTAATTTTTGGAAGCTCTGTATACTGTTGTTTTAAATCCTTGTCCTTTTTTTAGGTTGTAATTATTGAAGTCTTAATTAAAACTTCTTATTTTTGCCTTGACTAATCATATAACAGTTTTCATGAAAAGTGAGAGTTTTCACTTAGAAGGAAAATATTCTTTATCATTCAAATCAATGTAATTTTAGAAAACAGAAACATGTCAAGAATTTTCTATCCCAGTTTTTTTGGAGCAAGATAGCCAAGAGATGGAAAGCACCAAGGATGAATTGTGAAATTGACAATTCATAAATAAAAGTATGTAATTCACATTTTCATGGACGTATACATGGTGAAATTTATAATACATTATTATGGACCAATAATATCTATTTTCATTTATCATCTCATTTTCAAAATCAAGAGGCCTGACAAAAGTTTTGTTGAAGTCCTTCAGGGTCACAGTTACTACTTAAATATACTATTAGAACCCTTCTGTCAAATCAGGCAACTGCACAGATGCCTCAGTAGATTATCCCTCCCCCTGGGTTTGAACAAACGACATTTCTACAGTTTAACGCATCATTGCAACCTTTGTCATTTGCATGTTACCAAAAACCTTAAAGTATTAAAAGAAAATGAGTCATACCTTTTTCACGTTCAGCAATTACATCTTAGAATGAAACAGCTTGTTACACGGGATGTGATAGGTCTTAAAACAATCAGAATGTTGAAAAATTGAAAAAAAACGATAAATTAAGGCCAAATGATGACTTTATATTAAATTTGAGATACCTAAAATACCAACCATACTGCAGAAGAGTTTACAAGTGTCAGGAGCCAGATTCTGACCCTATATCCTCCTTAGTGTTGTTAATTAGAGTTGGACTATATTTTTCAATAGGTTAATATAATCAAATAATGATTTGAGCTTTGGTAGCTACTATAATTTGAATGTCCAGTATGTCTTCAGCTTAATTACCCATTTCAGCTGGCCTAGAAAGAAAAAATATTTCATCATGCAGGAGATCTCTGTCTGGGTTTTTTTTGTTGTTGTTGTTGCTCTGTGTGATTTTTATTCCTAGCACGTCCCTAAATATTTTCTTTACTTTACCTTTATCCACCATATAGTAACAGCACTAATTTCTTTCTACAGTTTTATTATTGCACAATATTTCAGTTAAAAAGATTTGGCTTGTATCCTCTGGCAAGGAGAATTGCTGGTTTTATGAAATATTATCCATCAACTTAGATAAATTTGTTCATTTTGCAAAGTTCTCTTTGCAAAAGAGTTGAAACAGATGCATTTATGCTCTGTCCTAAATCATTTTTCAGCACATTAATACATGGCTTGCTATTTTTCAGCAGTCTTATGGAAATTATTATTAACTGTGGATTTGTTTGCCTTTTATATTCATTGATGCTTAGCCCTCACAGTTGGTAAAAATCCCAGGAAACCAGGTGGTCATTCATTTTAGTAAATAAAATATTACTAGACCTCATATTTCTACACACAATTAAAGCACCTCCTTTTTGGACCTTATTTTTATGTGTAATCAATTAACATAGTTGATGACATGTATGGTATTTGGAATTTTTTGAACCTAGAAATATTTTGAACCTAGATGCTCCTGGAGCAGCATCTCATGATGAGATCAAAACGACCACAAGCTCTCCATCCTCGAGAGGAATTCTTGAGAGCAGAATCTTAGCCCTGCATGCCTCTAGATTTAGAATCCTAATCTGAGTGCTTAGGTCTATATAATGGAATGACAAAAGGGTTATAATGTCTTTACACAAATATGATGTGAACTTCCGTGTCCAATAATGGCCAAAGACTGCTTTTTCCTCTGCAGGCTGTGATATATCTGTTAATCAGTTTTGGTCTGATAGGCACTTACTGTTATCCTTCAAATTCAATAATAAGGTTAAGAGGGCCAGCAGGATTGAGAAACGACTGCTGCCGTTTATCTTAGGTGCAGAGCCAGCTTTTAAATGAAAAAAATTACTCTGTGAATCACCACTTTAGAGGGATCATTTTATGCTCAGCTTTTCTTACTCTAATCTCCCAGTCCTCAGCCTCCCATTAAACAGCATGTTCTGCACTCACAAATTTAACATCTAAGAGACCTCAACATATCATCCCAACAGGAATCCTCAGGAAAATTTTAAATATTGAATAATCATCACATATCAATTATCTTGAGGAAGGCCGAAGGAAAAAAAGCCAGATGGAGGGGTTTCTATGCTTCTTTTGCTAACATTTCCAAACTCCTTATGGCTTCTGGATAGTTAACTCTTTTGAATTTTAATTAAGAACTGATCTAAAATGTTTCTTTATGACAGTAATTTTAAATTATAGCAGACTATTTCTTTGTAAACCGAATCACAAACTTATCTGGTTGGATTCTTTGGTGTCTTTCTTAAGAAAATCTGAAGNTATATTTATTATATTTAATATATTAAACATAATAAATACAATAAATATATCAAATATTTAATATATTGATTACTAGTTAATATATTTAATGGATATTTAATATATATTTATATAAATATATTAAATATAAAATATAATAAGTAGCTTATTGGTAATTTTATAAATTATATGTAAATAAGACCAGCATGTAATTAAACTATTTTCAGTCTCACATGGGTAAATGTGGGCATGGACATGAAGTGANAAAAAAAAAAAAGGGATTAAAAGTTTCTGTGATACAGATTTGAAAGCAGAAAATACCATAAAAAATGAACACATTTGAAACATGAGTAATACATCCCCTATGAGAGCACAAAAACAAAGTGCAGACAACTGTGTGGAAGCAACTAGTACACACTACCACTCAAGGAATTCACCTCTAGATTGTCAGATTCACCCTCAAAACTCATGGACATCCACTTCTCAGCATCTTTTTCACCAATCTGTTGTCCACTATAATTTCTTGGTGTCCTACAGCCTTCCAATAAACCACTAGACCTCCTACCACTTGTGCATGATTGGTGCACAAATAAATAAATAAAATACAGCAGGTACATTGGCAGAATGCTTCTGTTGCATTCAGACAAGAGGCTTAAGTAGGATAATAATAATATATGTTTAATATATATTTATTATATTTAATATATTAAACATAATAAATACAATAAATATATCAAATATTTAATATATTGATTACTAGTTAATATATTTAATGGATATTTAATATATTATTATATAAATATATTAAATATAAAATATAATATGTAGCTTATTGGTAATTTTATAAATTATATGTAAATAAGACCAGCATGTAATTAAACTATTTTCAGTCTCACATGGGTAAATGTGGGCATGGACATGAAGTGAAAAATAAATGTATTTATTTTTTCTGGTGTCTTACTACATAATTTATTAGGCTGATGCTATTCATTATGTTTTATACTCCATTATCATTCTATGTGAATTCTCCAACAATATCAAATGAAGAAAACTTCTTTTTAAATTAATAATTTCAGAGTTAAACATTAAGATTCAAATCAAATATGGTGCTATTGTGGGACTTCAGGGACAAAAAAAACCTTTTATGCTGAGCACAATGAAGGATTGATAGGCATTTCTGTTATCTCATTCATTAGTCATTCTGGACAGTTTAGACAAGTTGTTACCTACAATAATGGAGAGCATTTTACTTTTAAAAGGTTAATTTAAAGTCTATTTTATACCAAGCTGAAGAAAACTGTTTATTTATATATTTATTGATTGTGACAAAATAGATATTTGCATTCTTTCTAAAGGAATAAGTAATATTCCTGAAGCTGTAGCCAGGAGCCTGACATAAGATGTGATAAGCAGCATATTCCATGAGAGGATGACCACCTAGGTTAAGCTGCACAACAGTCTAATAAATTTGCATTAAATTTCAGAAATTTAAAAAGCTGACAGTAAAGAGGAGAATTTGTATGACTGTCTTTGCAAATCTTTTAATTTCAGCTCCCCATCACTTCTCTGCATAATTCCTCTTCTGAATCTAAACCCACATCTTGTTTCTTCCTTCAGAGACATCTTCCAAATTTTTTCATTAACAGTTTCAGCCTTTAAAGTCAAGCACAGGTAATCTATCACTATCATAGGAACTATATCAATCCTACACATCATTCTGCAAACTCTGAGCAGCCACATCTAAAATTTCACACTTTCATAGTGGAAAGTAACATCACAAAAAAGTTAAGGTTTAATGGTATCAGCTTGATGACCGCCCTCTGATTTTTCAGTGGAGTCTATCTTTTTTCTTCATAGAAAAACAACAAAATCCAAACTGTCAGCAAATATTATTTTTTTTCCTGTGTTCAGCATTTTTCTAGACTGCCCTGTTGAAAACAGATGTAAATATTTGTTCAATGAATGCATGTGTTAATCCAACTAAATGTTTCAAGAAAAAAAAACAAACAACAAATTCTCATGAAGTTTAAATATGAAAAAAATTGTTTTAAAGAAAAACAAAAAACAGACTGTCAAAATTCTAAATGTTCATGCTCATCTAAATTATTACAGCATCAGCAATGTCTTAACACTATTAATAACTTCGTGCTTGTAAACCAACACTCAACTCACTCAGTCACATGTGAGTGAATTCTCAGATTTAGATGGATGGCAACATAAAATTTTGGATGCAATGAACAGGCTTGTAGAACACTAGCTGTATCTGGCTCCTTGCCTCACATATCTCTTCTACCTGGGTCTCCACTCTTTGCTATTAGATCCCATCCAAGCTGGCCCTCATGCCAATGCCATCTATTTCATCTCCCAAATCTCACACTGCCTCCTAACTTTCTGAAGAATTCACATGCCCTTTGTTTCAAGACTAAGGTTTTCAAGAAACAAGCAGGCAGACAAGTGGAAGCTGATGCCCTTGCCACTGTGTATTAACCAGCAACCTAAGCCATCAGATATTCTCTTTGTGGGGAGGAGACAGGATGAATGTTTAATAATTAGCTGCTTTGGCTCAGCAGTCATTCCCCTGTGACTTTAAAAGCTTGAGCTGTGAAGTGAACTCTGTTCTTTAAGATGAGGCCCCTTTTTATCACTGTTACAAACACACTTGGTATTATAATTAAAACCTTGGAGAAAATGTTCCTACAACTTTTGAGCATGCACAGATTTCCTTCAGTTCTTTTACCCTGGCTTTGTGGGTGCAGGTGTGTGCTTGGATGCACACACACTCATACCCACTGATGAGAAATAAAAAGGAATGCCACGGAAAATCAGAGCCTTTGTATTTGTTTGGATTCATACTCAGAACAACAGGAAGACAAGAGTCACCCCTCTGCTGGCTACAGTCATTGCAAAACATCACATTTTCCCTAACACCAGCTTGAATGACTCAGCAGCATGAGTGGACCTCTGTAAGTAACAGAGGGTGTCGAGTAGGGATGGAGACATCTTCTCCAGGCAGGAATGCCTGAGGCAATGCCCCCCTGCTTCTTGGGGAGACATTTTTCTACATAGATGATCATTTATTAGGGATAAAAGTATCTGTATTTTACAGGTAACTACTGTCTTTGGGCTGCTGCACTGAACCAGGCAATGGAGTCCTTTCTGTGGTACTTGACAACAAATTTGCCACAGGGAGCTGTGTCCCCGTTTCACTTCAGCCATTCCTGACCTCCAGAACTCCCTTCTGATGCTGCTGCGATTTAACCTCATCCAAGGCTTGCAGGTATGTGATTTTTCTTAGAATAAAAATTGCATAACTGCTTGAATATTAATTTTCAATACTTGTGCATCGAAGGGCTCTGGTGTAATTTCTTGGACAGAAAGACCTTTTTAAGATTCTCAGGCAGCCTTGGGTAGTTTGTTGAATTGGTAGGAAATATCTAGTATATCCGTGACACACTTGATCTTTCTGCAAAAATGGAAGAGAAGAGGTTAGATTATGCTGAGAGCCCCTTGAGGCAGATTTTAGCATGTAGAGTGGGTACGACTTTTGCAATCATCCTTGGATCACAAGGGCGCAGCTCAACAGATTGAATCCTCAACGGGATGGCATTTCTAGAGATTTAGGATGTTTTGCCCAATTTATGTCTATTTCTAGTGGAAACTGAAGACTACTATTTCGACCTCCTCCATTTCCTGCATAATTTCTTCTGGTTTTAGTTTGCAGCTTTCTCATGTTGAGTGTTTCTTCACAGATCCAAAGTATGGCTATGACGGCATAAGCACTCTGCTAATAGTAAATATTTCTGGCATTTATTTTTTATGAGCAGGATCTGTAATTATATTACCAGCACTGTAAATAACTAAAGCACTGATGCTTTTATAATGGAAATGAATTCAGAAGACTGAGTATTTATGAATTAGTATTTTTCCTCTAAGATTATATGACAGCAAAGAAAACATGCCATTACCAGAAATAGCTAGAGTGATTAAAATGGTAATTAATGACAGCCCCTCTTATTAGCATAAAATTAAGAAAATTATAGATAAACCTATTTTTTTTTAAAATAGGAAGAAAGTGCTTATGACATTTGGTGCAAAATACTGAGAAGATCACCAAATCACATATATCCTTGTCTTTCACACAGGGGTGTAGATGTATTTCCAGGGTGGAAAAAAGCAATCATTAAGGCAGCTCCAAAGTTTAAAATCTAAAAGAATTCCAAGTAGATAGCTAGTCATTTTGCCTTCCTCACAGATCCATTTATGAAGTTTATGTTCTAATTCTGCTGACATCAACATCTGGAGGCAGAATTAGGGCCATATTGTACACTGAATCAGAAATTTAATTTATATGAAAAATTACAGGTTTTCATTTTAACTCAGTTTTGAGTAGCTTACATCTTCCTGAAAACAGACACATAAATCACACATACAGACATCTATGGCAGGCATCCTGCCTTTGCTCAAAATATTTACTAATGAGAACAAGAAAGCCTTTCTTAAAATGTGAAAACTTCTGCAAGAACTCAGTAAACTGAAGCAACTTATTAAAGATTCCTAAAGAAACGATGACAAAAATTTTACTTTTTAAATTCAGGTGTTCAAAAAACGTATTTGTCAGCTTGCGTTCAAAAAATTCTCTGAAGCAGCTTTCTTAAAGTTTTAAATGTAATGGCTTCTAGGATGGCAATAAAAGTTTTTGGAAAGCTGTGAGACTCAAGAAAGATGCAATCAAAATAGCCATTCAAAGTTCATCACAGATTTTCGTACAATAAAGGAAATTTTGATTTTAGTGTGGAGTAAACATGGTTGCCTTGCTCAATTACTGCAGTTGTTGGGTGAATTAAAGCTGCTGAATGTGGAGCATTTGGGGTTGAAATTCTTACAGCTAGAAAGTATTACATATTCTGTATGCAACTTGAAATTCTTTTCCAGTCACTCCAGCCTCTTCCAGCACAAGTGTTGGCAAGCAATCCTGCACTTGACTTTTAGAAAGACACAAGAAAGGAGTGACAAACAAGATAGAACAAATTAACCAGGCTGGCAACTCTTTGCTGTTGCAGAACTTTCTTGGGAGAAATCAAACACCAACTGTGTGATTTGCATCATCCAGAAGAAATTTTCTGCAGAGCAAAGTGTTTACACGGAGTCCAAGACATGGAATTTCTCTTTATGCTCTTAAGTAACACTCGGATGCTGTTATGCAAGACCACGCTTCCCACAAAAGACATACTAAACCCAGTTTCTACTGCCCATCTACTGTCACACCTAGAGGTAATTAAAAGGTATAGAAAGTTGGAGAGTTAAATATTGGAGATTTGCAATGTGTTTTTCTCATGAAGCTCTTGAAAATATATAGAGATTCAGCACCCTTTAAGTGTTTGTGTTACAGTTGAAATGAGTAAATAAATACTCTGAAAAGCATCTTACTTTGGGTGTAAGTAACCAAAGAGTTAATCTGACAAAGATCCTTGGATAATGTGAGAATGAATTTTATTAAACCAATAAAATAGGAATTTGTCCTCCTAAACCAGAATGCAGACACCTTAACACCTTGGTCTCTGTCCAAAGCCCTGAACAAAAGCTTCAGAGCATTGTTCAGAAAAAGCAGCATAAGGAGACATCATTAGAATGTAAAAATTATGTCAAAGCTGGGTCCTACGATGCTATATTAGCTACTTTCCGGCTCTGGATTCAAGATGGAAACTCTGGATTTCAATTCCCTCCTCTTTTAAGCTGAAGAAAGCACTCAAACAATCCAGTGGCTGATTCAGAGGCTGAAAGGAATCTGGCAGTGATGCCCAGAGAGGCTACCTGGCACAGAGGCTAGAAAGAGTTAAAGGAATAAAGTAAGTATTTATTAAAAGGCCTTCAAAGGACACACCTTGGGCAGTACAAGAGCCTGGCCATGGCTACACCCAAGTCAGTCACAAAATGGACCCAAGATGGATGCACCATCCTCTGGGGCTCAGTTTTATATCTGTGAGGCATACCAAGGATAAAACTAATCTGAAATAAACCCCTTTGCACAAAATTCTATAGCAATAAATCTAAAACATTCATAGAGACCTGAAAGGTTAATAAATTTATTTCCATTCCAGCTTTATGTAAACTTCAAATTCTGACACCATCTTTAAGATATGACTCCCAGGATCTCCAAGCACCTGCATAACTCCAAATTAGTACCAGCCTGTCAGGTATGTCAGATGCCATAATGTGCACTGAGTGCATGGGCAAAATTAAACTCAGAGATCTTTTCAAAACATACACACAAACATGCAGCTTCTCCTGCCCTATGTTCTGTAGCCACATGAAAATATCACATAATGATTCAAAATCCTCTTTCTACACAGATTTGTGATCTTCACCCAGTAACTTGTTTTCTGCCCAGGAAACACAAACTTAAACAGTCTGGTTGACGAAATGATAAGGAATATCATTTAATGAACCAAATCACGGAACTGACCTAAATTACATTCTGTAACAGGTTCAAAAAGCTTGGCTGAAGATTTCACTTCAGATAAAAGTGCTTATAATAATTTCCAGAGAAAATTAAAGGTGATAAGGGAAATTACTGCCTTAAACTTTTTCTCACTGAATTGCTTCTTTTTGCAAACTAGTATCAAATCACAGGTGGATAATAAATTTCCTACAAGTTACTTGAAAAACTATGTAATATTTTCAGATAGCTGCAACACAAGGCATTTGAGAGATTACACTACAAGGAATTCATTAAGTGTCTGAAAATTTCTGACAGTGTCTGTAATACCTTTGTAAATTACTTAAGCCTGGACTTTTGTTTGTATAAAAATGTAATCTGTTTCCTCTTGGAAGACATTATTCTTTACAAACTGGGATGGAGTGTATGTGCAGTGTGTTGACACTGGCTAGATTCCAGGCACCCACCAAAGCCACTCTCTCACTCCCCTCTGCAGCTGCAAGGGGAGAGGATATAAAACAAGGGGTTCATGAGTTAAAGACTGGGAAAAAAATCACTCATCAAACACTGTCATGGGCAAAAGAGGCTCTAATGAGAGATATGAAGTGAACTTACTGCGAACAAAGTCAGAGCAGGGTAACGACAAGGAAAATAAAACCCTTAGAAACACCTTACCTCCTTCTCAACTCTACCTCCTCCCCAGTGGTGCAGAAAGACAGGGAATGGGAGTAATGGTCATCACAGGTTGTTTCTCCTGCTGCTCAGGAAGAGAAGTTGTTCCTCTGATGCACTGTGGGGTGCCTCCCACAGTGAGAGAGTTCTCCATGAACTTCTCTGACGTCAGTCCATCTCACAAGCAGCAGATCCCTGCAAACTGCTGCAGCACAAGTCCAT
>VWYO01006327.1:51378-64638 GCA_013400275.1 Rhadina sibilatrix | reverse complement strand
TTTTAAAAAGGGGGAAAAAAAAAAAAAAAAAAAAAAAAAAAAAAAAAGCCTAGGGGAAGATACACCTTTCTGCCTCCAAAATCATTAGTGATGGGCTTATGATTCCGGCTTCAGTGCCTGCTCCTTTTCATTCTGTGTAAAAAACAGCCCCTACAAACTGGCTGTATATAATAAATGCAACAGTTATGTTAAAAAACAAAACAAAAGAAAACAAACTACAACAACAACAACAAACCAAAAAAAAAAAACAACAAAAAAAAACCCAAAACAAAACAAAAAACCACAAACCCAAAAAACCCCCCTAATAATTCAGAGATATTTCTCTTCAGCAGCAAGAAAGTCTTCCCCAGTGAAATCCTTATTCATATTATTTATAAAATAATATGTATTTTCAGGGAAATGTTTCCACCCATGATTTATAAATCAGAAAGATTTTGAACTGTTCTGAAGATATCCTCTAGCTGAAAAGAAATTAGGAAAACAATCAGTGCTCATTTTTGTAGTATTTGTGCTTCTCTGTTAAAAAAATCAACTTTTTAATTAAATATTTGGGGGAGGGAAATGCTTACTATTTCAAGCAAGAATAAATACTCCTGCACAATAAACTTTAAGAAATCCTAAACAACAAAAAGAGACACATATACATTACGGTACTTGAAATTTCTTTGTGCTCTGTACTAGAGAACTTGTAGAAAAAAAAAAAAGATGTCCTTGAGGGAATTTCTTCCTGCACTATGGATTAATGTGATACAGATCTGGGAAAATAAAAACCAATTGCTAAACCTTAAAATCACAAAGCAGAATACAAACAAGAAGTTGTGCGGGCTTGAGAGCAGGAGGGTGGGATGACTGACAAGCAGTTGTGGCTTGCAGATGCTATTGCCACTGAGAACACAGAGCTCCCCTTTGGGAGGAATAATCTCTAATATTGTTCTTAGCAACTCATGGCTTGTAAAGTATACTTTGGGGAACATAATGCTTCACTTTTTTAATGTGTGAAAAGGTCCTGGAGGCTAAGATGCACTGGCATGCATCTGGCTGAGACTGAAAAGTCGTCGCTTTGGAATGTCATTTGTGGAGGTCATTAATTAATCACGTCAATAATTAAAAAAGATTACTAGGATAGAATGAAAAGATGTCATGAATCAAAAGACTGTGTCAACAAAAAATTTCCTAATGTGTCTTCTAAGGACTTTTGGTACAGAGGCTTTCACTTTGATCACACTTTTTGATACCTGGGGTTCAGAGGGAAATTCCATTCTATTTCCTGATGGGTTTATCAACTTCTCTTGGAGCCGGCGTGA
Source organism: Rhadina sibilatrix (assembly GCA_013400275.1). Taxonomy (NCBI): domain Eukaryota; kingdom Metazoa; phylum Chordata; class Aves; order Passeriformes; family Phylloscopidae; genus Rhadina; species Rhadina sibilatrix. The sequence goes on along the minus strand of VWYO01006327.1, from coordinate 63,334 downwards.
GCTGAGCTGGTCCTCTGCCTGTTTGCAGCCTCCAGGGATAAGGAGCATCTCCTCGGATACAGCACCCGGCTCATTTCCCACCAGAGGGCACTGCAGGCTGAGGCAACAGCCCCTAGGTGCAACTAAAGAAACCCACATATAGTAAGACAAAAAAAAAAAAAAAAAAAAAAAAAAAAAAAAAAAAAACCCCACCAAAACCAAAAACAAAAACACCTCCACCATCAGTACACCAAAAAACCACAAACCCACAACTTCCCCCCAAAACCCCCAAACAAACAACAAAAAACAAAATCAAAGGAAAACCAAAAATCCCCTCAAGTAACCCCCCTAAAGAAGCAAAGCCAAAACCCCACCAGCACACACACAGCTAATCTCTGTCCAGACTGAAGATCAGGATTTCCAAGACGGCCAAGAAAGGCAGTTGGTAAATAGCTCAGACATTTCCCAACACCAAAAAACGCTTACTGGGGATTGTATTTATTTATTTTTAAATGCATCAAATACAAGAGGGGAGAGCTGGAGGATTCAGCCTTTCAGCAACAGGATTCTGATAATCTCACTTTGGTCTCAGCTGTTTGGGTCTGACTGGGGTCAATCCGATCACATGGAACTGGTCTCTGCTGACTGGCCAGAAATCCACTCTGAAGTTTTGTGGTCTCAGCCAGGTAATTTGACAAATGTGAGCAACCCTGGAACAGCGTGGCAATATCAATAAAGACAGTAAGAACTAAATTGGTAAGGATCAAAAATCAAAACAGTGTCAATCAAGCTTCAAAAATTCTCCTGGGAGCTACTGAACTCTTCCAGCAGTACACAGAGAGGGAGAGCTGATATTTTTCTAAAGCCCTCAGTGCCTGCTCTCAGATCCTTGACTGAAGACTCCCACCAATCATTTAAATTTTAGCATCTCTTATACACATGAAATTCAGGAGAAACATCTAAAATATCAGAAAAATGGAGGATCAAAGGAATGTGTTGAATAACTAAAATCAGAGTTTTCTTATATAAGGTGTGGGCTCAGGGAGCATTAGCAGCCAGCAGCAGTAAGACCAAGCATATCTGCTTCAGGCTTTCTTAGATCCTATCTTAGATAGGGCAAGGGGGAATAGTTCTAACCTGAAAGAGGGAAGGTTTAGATTAGATAACAGGAAGAAATTCTTTCCTATGAAGGTGGTGAGACGCAGGAACAGGTTGTGCAGAGAAGCTGTGAATGCTCTGTCTTTGGAAGTGTTCAAGGTTAGGCTGGATGGAGCTCTGAGCAACCTGCTCTAGTGGAAGATTTCTCTGCACATGGCAGGGCAGTTGGAATGGTTCATTTCTAAACCAAACCATTCTATTTAACCCAAATATTCTATTTTTTTTTTATCAGTATTATCAACAATTTAGGGGGGCGGGGGTGGAGTGTGGGGTGTGCATATGCTGACATGCAATTAACATCATGGATTTCACATACATTCCAGGGGAACCAGAAGCAGTGAAACAGCACGTCACCAAGTAACACTGTATTCACTTTCCTACAGCCCTATATTTTTCCTCCAATTCCCATTTCTAACTTCAGGGAGTTGTTGATCTTGCATCAGGCTCTGGGATGGCAAAGCATCCAAGTGGAACCCTGCTGAAATCACACAAACCATCTTCTGGAAATATGTGTGACTGTGTCTCCACTGAGCTGAGGCCACAGGGAGTGACAGATTAGATTCATTAGAGAATCATTAATTAATTAGGTGGGTTTAAAGTTAGTTGAATTTGCATTTTTCCCCTGGAATGGCCCTTTGTTGATATCTATATCTAAGAATATCTAATATATTCTTAGATATCTATATATCTAAGAATAAGGGTGCTTGGATGAGTGCTGTAAGTGATAGAGGGAGAATAAGCAGATTACATTTACCTCTCTCTAGCATTACCAGAGAAAGGCCAAGGAAACAAATGGTGTGGCTCTCTATTGTCTTTTCCCTATAGCTATGTTTTCAAGCAAAATGTTTAAAACAAACTAGTTATTTTGTATTCATGTTTGAGTACAGAATTTCCTCTCCAGAAGTGTTTTTCTTACATTTGAGATGAAAAAAAAAAAAAAAAAAAAAAAAAAAAAATCAACTCTTTTGGGAGGATGAGAGTTACGCTGCTGGAGTAAACTAAATGTGCTTGAAAATACTCTTTGGAGGAGGGTGAGGACAGGAGGGAAGTATTTTTTCCTAGGTTCTGGTCATAAAGGGTATCCAGACCTTGAGTATTTAGTGAAGGGTATCATTAAGGCAGGTGAGAGAAAAGGAAGACTCTTGCAGAGAGCAAAAAGGTAAATTAAAGGAAGGCATCAAGGAGAAAATTGAATGCTGTAGAGTCTTTGGAAATTGCTTATGCATAGCTTTATGTCTGCATGTATTTCAACTTTCTTAATAACTTTCTTTGAGTTACCAAGCACGTGAGCTGCAAATAGAGCTGCAGAAGCTACTAGAACGATACTTTTGTACTTCTTTGTTTTCCTCAGTTTAAAAAAATTTCATTATGGTCACGGAGATTTTTATAAAAATCCAACTTATCTCTATGACACAGTGATTATTCCTCATGAATAAAATAATGATTCTGGCTCTCCAGCTTTTTCAGAAAAGTAGTCTTTAGAGAAACTAATAACTTCATACAGTCAATGCTTTTTTGTGTTCTCCTGAAAAATTTAGAAACAGAACATACCAAAAGACTTTACTACCTGTTTTTTATGGAATCTCTCCCAGCATTACCCTTGTATGTTTAGAGATCCAGAATTCATGTCTTAAAACATATAATGAACAAAGTAATAAAAACATGAAATAAAAAAATAACCCAAAAGAAAATGAAATGTGCTTTATCTTATTTATATTTATATTTTATTATAAAATATCCTGGGTTTGAATTCACAAATCAAATCTAGGTACAGCTGGGTGAAGCTGTAGCAAGCTTCTATCTTCTGTTTTAAGAGTCAACATCAACACCTTAGGAAAATGAAGTCCTCGTTCCCTCTAAGAACTATGGAAGACATTTAAAATTAGGATACGCAAAGCTTTAAGATTTAAGAAGCAATTTTACTTTGTATTGTCAGCATAGGAAAAGGCAAAGAACAAAAAGATATCTTAGAGTGTTAAATCAGTGCTACACTATTTGAATGTTAATAATGAAAAAAAAAATGTACGGTGTCATTCTCATCTGGCAATTATTAAATTCTCTCAAGCAGAGAAAAGGAATGTTTACCTAGCATAAATCTATACATGTATGCATATATAATAATGACCTTTATAATCAAATACATTCCATATTTTAAGTGTGAGACTACAATATTTCCGAAACAACCACCAGCATAGAGATGAGTGATCTTGTCTTGCTTCCAAGCAGACAAGTGATTTAACAGGTGTAAAAAAAAGGGGCTGCACAAGTGAGCTCTGTGAGTTCTGTAAGACAGTAGAAAATGGTAAATCTTTATGGTAACAGCAAGATTTCTGACTATGTCATGGAGCATTATTGATTGCTGTCCAGCACACAGCAAGACAAAACACTCAGTAATAACTCAACAGGGCTTGTTGCCCAATAAAGTCAATGCTGATTTCTGATAGCGCCAGACTGAGTCCACCAAGCATTAGATTTCACAACTCCTGCTTCTAAGAACCAGCCAAATTATCAGCTGGCTTAAATCAGTTGGATTTCACTGAAGTCAAGAAGCTGTGTTGATTTGAAAGGAGTCAGTGACATTTACACTGTGTCCTTCAAGGGGTTTTGTGGGGAATGACAGTCAGTAATAACTTTCAGCCTTTTGCTCCATGCTCCAGATGACAGGAGACACACCACAAGTTGTTCTTTTTGACCACCCATCATTATAAGTAAAATTACAACAAACCTGCTCCCTGAACTTCCCCCTCTTCAGCGCAGTTGCCTTTCCGGCATTTCATAATGTCAGATTTTGGCATTACATCACTAGAGAAACCCAAGGAAGAGAAAGCAGGAACCTCTTCTCCCACTTTGGAGCACTGCCTGGCCTGGATGAGAGGTTCCTTTGTTCCACTCACACTTTCTGTAGCAACACATGCCAACAAATCCACTGCTCCAGACTTTTCCTTACCAGTATGTCAGATATTCCCAGGGCAAATGAAGTTTATTTACCAGTTCTATGCACTTAGGAATTAGGAAACCAATTGAACTCTTTGCTTTTTGAGATGGTGTCTAATCCAAGTGCTTATTGAAGGTAAAAATATATCCATTCAAGCCAGGTGACATAAAAGGGGTTATCAAAATATTATCTTCAAATTTCCATACTAGTTTCACCTATAACTAGTTGGCACATTAAATTACCAGCCTTCCAACAAAACAAATATAATTTCTGAACTCAGCTTCTTGTACAGTGGAAAATAAAATTTTGCAACCCATAGAAAGCAGCAATTCATACCATTACTTTCCAGATGAAGGGTCTTTTCTAAAATCATATGCCTGAATAATATCCCTATCTAAGTGTGCAACACTAGGTAATTGAAAAGGGTTATTTGTTTCATTCTAGTTGGTAATTCCAGCCACTGTTCTCCATGTTCTACTTTCATCAGTCTTTCTGTCCATCCCCCCATTATTTCTGTCCATCCTCCCATATATATTTCCACAACCTTTATTTGACCAGCTATAGTCGCAAAAACTTTGTAAGATTATTGGCTTTTCCTTTCCTGAACTAATATTTATGAGTTGAGTCTTTCTAGGAAAATTATAGTCCTTGTATTCTTTAACTAATGCAGGGACTATAAGTCCAGCATTCAGTTGGATGGAAAATTTTGCAAGACTTGTGAATGGTGTTCAAGTTTTTGTAGTAAAGATGCTCATGCTTCATGCTTAAGTCACCAGAAAACATCTCAGTGCATGCTATTTGCTTTTCAGGAAATATTATTTGGACTTACAGAAATACTTTCTCACTGATCCCCTTTTCATTCAAGTATGATAAGTGCACAGACATAAAGTTTTTTTTAAAAAAAGTGAATTGTACTTCTATCAGGAATATCAGTGTGTGCGACAAGGCTTTTGCAATTCTGCATGGAACTATCATTTAAAGGTAAAAGTTATTTTAAATAACAGAGAGGAAAAATAGACCATGACATAATATTAATTTTACACTCCTGGATTCTATTGTCAACTGGACGTGCTTTGCTATCATTTCTTTACCTCACCAATTACCTGCCTTTATTGAATCTCACTTTTATCTTGTTCTAAGAAGGAGGGAATGGAAACAGTCCTCATTTCCTTTTCTATCCCTCGTCCTCAGCACCTGGATCATCCTAAATTCAGATGAGCATAAGAAATGTCTATATTAGTTACATGACTTGGGCTGTTGCATACTTTTCAATCAATATGAAAATGAAAAAAAAAAGCATATGGATCTATTTATTAAAAAAAAGATTACATTTTGTGGAGATACTTGTGAGCAATATTTGATAGAATTTTTTAGTTGATGTTGTATATTTTTGCTGTGTGTATTTGCATATATGTACTTACAGAGGGAGAGGGAAAGCAAGTGTGTGCTCATTGTTATCTACTTTATCCTTCCTTTGCCTTCTTTTTGGTTTTTCTGCATTTTCCTCAGTCTAAAGAGTTGAGCTACTGATTTAATAGGTTACCTACCATAAGTAAAACAAACAGGAAATAGTATGCTAAAAACTAAGTAATTTTTCCTTTTTCTCTCTTTTCCCCTCCTTTATTAATTTTTTTTTTTCTTTTCTTTTTATTCTCAGAATTAGTAGGGTGCATTTCACTGTCATGCAATTGCTTAAAACCTAGGCTGGGTAGGAAAGTGTTATCGTTTGAGACCTGCTTGATTTCCCTCACAGTGAGAAACAGAGTTTGAGATCTCAATCCAAATGCACAGCTCAGACTGAGAGCTGTCTACACCACAGCTGAAGTTTTCCTGATGGTTTCATTGAACACTCAAAATAAATTCCCTTCCCATCCCAGCAGCAGTTCTCCAGTTGGCTGTTAAGAAATGATTTGCCAACAAGCAGCAAATAAATACACAATGGATTTCTGAGAAGTGATAATAAATAATTCTGCCTGGTCCTTGCACTATATCTATTTTGAAGATAAATAAAGGTCTCTGGTGTCAAGAGCTGTCAATCTGTCTATTGTGATGCTATGAGTGCAATCTCAGAGCCACACTGTGCTTGAAAAGCAGACTTCACGGAATACATGTCCATGCCTAAGACATATCTCTTTTCACCAAACTTCATTAGAGAGTATGTTTCACCACACTTCCAAAAAATTTGGAGGGACACACAACAGAAAACCAGTGCAGAGGAGCAGCAGGTTTGGGTGCAAACCTTACATTCTGAAACCTCTTTTTGATTTTCAGCGCCCCAAGTCACACGTGGCACCACACGTACACATTACATTTTGCATTTTGAAGAAATACCCAGTGAATATGTTGAGTAATAGGAGCCTCAGTAAGTAAGTTTTATTTGTTAAGCTGCTGAGCTGAACATCTGGGATGTCTGTTCCTGTGTTACATTCTGCTCAGCCACATATCTGCTTTTCAAATATTGTAGAGAGAAATGTCAAATTTCATAATGTAAAATTAGTGGCTTTGTACCATACACAGCTGGATAGCAAAGCTAAAATGAAACAAACTAATCTCAAATTATACTTATTTTACTCACCTTTCTCTCACTGCCTTTCATCTGTCTTGAATCAGGCCTTCAAAAACAGACAAAAAGTTGTCTGTATGACTGAACAATCCACAGTCAAAGCACAGGTGGGATATATAAAAGCAAAATTATGCACAGACATTTTTTCATTATTTTTCTACATAACTACCTCTCAAAACTTTATGTCTAACAATGAAAGAGATCATGTTTTCTCAGTCTGTTATATCTGTTCTTATTTGCTGCCACTAAAGTAATCACAAACCCACACATCATTTTACTCCGATAAACACTCCTGGAAAAGGCAAACTGTTCTGTTCTCATGATGGCAAGAGCAGACAGTCTATGTTGCTGTAGACAGTATTAAATGTAAAAAATAGTAGCACCACCTATTGGCAAAATGCATAAACTGAGCCATCAAATTTCACACGAGAATTCATCCTGCTACTGGATGTTGAGCTTGAAAACTATTATTTTCATTTTAATTATTCAGAATGAACAAACTTTCTAATATAGCTTTTTATTTCTTTTACAGTACACCTGACATAGAAAGCAATGGGACCTAGTTTTAAACTGGGAAAGAAAAAAAGTAAGCCATAAATTCATAATGTTCAGGTCAAATTTTGTTTGGAATATATTTAAAAGCTCTGAAGCCTTTTTATGTTGTGCATTTTGCATATTGACTAATGTTGTGATCCAGAATTTCAGGTCTCAAATTTTTGACAAGTCCCTTTTGTTTAAATGGACTATAAATGGAGACAAAAATTCGTGTGGAGGAAAAGTATTCTAGCATTGGGATGAAAAGACAAGATTTTCAACTATTCGTGCATATCAACATTTCTATATAAAATGTGACCTATGAACTGACCTTGGCCTGTAGTTACCATGATTCTGCTTAATAGAAATAAAAACAAATGGCTTCGGGCAAGAGATAGAATGTGAAACAATAATAAAAAAAAATAAAATCTTTAATTTAACTGAAAATGAGAGCCTAATACTTGGGTGGGCAACTTCAATTTTTATCCAGATGGCATTTATACTGTTAATCCACAGATTTTTTTTCACCATGCTTCTGTTTAATTTTGGTTCCTTGTGTTGAGTTGCTCAGAACAACCCTACCTTAATTTTATTGGACAACTTATTTCTGATTATTTCTTTTTCATTATTTCACTAGGATTGATACTTATAGAATCTTTATTATGTCTATATTTTAAAATTAATATTATTTTGCTTTTTAAATATCATTAGTATTTAATAAAAAATATGTTTCCCACATGCATTACCATTGACACTGCTATTTTTTAAGTCTTCTCTTTCTTTTTCCCTGCTCCTCCTATTCATTGCTCTATTATTTCTTCTGAGAAAAAAAAAATGTTGCTGATCATGGTAGGTCAGATTCCCACAGCAAAAAACTCTCTCCACATGCTAAGACTGACTACTGATCTTTTATTCTGCATTCCTGGACAATTCATTGTTTTCTCCCACAGTGCCCAATTCTTAACTTTTTTTTTAAATGCTGAGTTTTCCTTAAAAGCATAGCTACCTGAAATGAGTGTATTCATTTTTTTTTTTTTTTTCTGGTGCGTTTGAAGAGTGCTAACCATCCTTGTATCTGCGAACCATCATAAGCAGGATGTGTTTCTTACAGAAAATCGTGCCAAGCCCTGTAATGACTCATCAGAGCTCTGGGGTGAAGACTTCTGCTGGAAAGGGGGTATTTGCTGCACTTGTAATCTCCTGAATCTCAGCATTCATGATTTCATGGCCTCCTTTAAGAATCATGAGATCATTAGAAATGCTGGAAAAGAACATCAACTCCAACCCTCAACTGAGTACCACCATGCCCACTAAACCACCTCCCAAAGTGCCACCTCTACTCATTTTCTGAACACTTCCAGGGGTGGTGGTGACCCCACCACTCCATTTAGAAGCAAAGTGGCTGCATCTGCCATTGACACTCACATCTCCAGCCTTTGCCTGGGATGAGTCCTTCCAGTTAACAAATGACAGGGCAAGAGAAAACGGCATCAAGTTGCACCAGGGAAAGTTTAGATTAGACATTAGGAATTTTTTTTTTTTTTCCCCACAGAAAGGGTTTTAAAAGATGGCAAAAGGCTGCCTAGGGATGTCTAGGGTCACCATCCCTGGAAGTGTTCAAAAAACTTGTGCATATGACACTTAAGGACATAGTTTAACGGTGAACATAGTGGCAGTGCAAAGTTGATAGTTGGACTTAGTGATCTTAAAGGTCTTTTCCAACCTTATCAGTTCTATGTTTCTATGATTTTACTAGAAAGGCCAGCAAGAGCAGTATCTCTCTTGGTCTTCTCTGCAAAATCTCTTTTCTAATCTGAACTGCAATAATCAGAATGATTAAGATTACATTCTTATGTCTAAGTTTTATATTTTCTTAGCAGCAGGCATTTCTTCATAGCATTCTTTGTATGAAAGATATTTTAATTCAGCAGAAGGAACAATTCAATTTATTTTCCTTTTTATCTAGAAGAATGCATTAGCTTAATAATTTACGTAGGCTTCCTTGGCTTCATGACACTGTTTTCAACAATGCAAACAGAGCCAGCCACACTGCAGCTGCAGGCTTGTAAATACTTGCCTAACAAAGCAGCTCTACTCCAGCTAATGAATCTTGGGGAGGCCGACGCTGGTAGCCCGAGCTACAAATGGAATTCATTACACGGAATGAAAACTAGCCAAACAGACTGCACCATTTCCTTGGGCCCTCTGAAGACTTGTCACATGCTATGTGTCACCCTGGGCTGAGTCAGTGTGTTTTGTGCTGTGATGTTATGCATGTGTTTGGTGGTATTTCTGCACAGCTATCCCCACGGAACATGGGAACAGTATGTTGGAAATCTGTAAAGGATTTACAGGTTTTTGTCTGAGGGACAGGCATACCCCTGACATCTTGTGGCAGAGGGCTGTGGTTATGTGGCTGCCCTCATGCCAGGGGCCAGTGGATGATGGCCTCACCTGTCAGACTCCTCTCAACGTTACATCCAAACCTCTCAGAAGCTCCCCTGCAGTGGGTGGAAGATATTACAGCTGGATAAACAGAAATGGATAAACAGAAATAAATAAACACCTTGCCCAAGGTCACAGAAATTACTTGGTCAAAGAGCCAAGGAAGCAGTTTTGACTCCTCGTAACTTCCTTTAATCAATAATCCCAATATGTCATGAATGTGTGATTATTATGCCTGCATCTATAGCTCTCCAGCACTTGGTGTCTCAGAAATGCATTACAGGTTTAATTCCTCTCACAATTAAAACCAGTTTTAAATGTGCCACAACTGGAATTACTCTTAGCTTGCCCCTTTGTAGCTAAGGAGAAAAACCAAGATTTATATGCTATTTAGGGAGATATACATTTTAGTATTACAAGTTTATTTAACTTCTGAATAATAAACAAAAGCAGATTGTGGATTGAAATGAATTATAGCAGGGGACCAATGATTTACCAGCAGAGAGAAAATTTATCATGACAAGAAAGCATATAGATCATTCTTGTGTGAGTTTCAGGTAGTTGTTCATTTTTTAAATCATTACTAAGTCATTCAAAATTAGTAAGCCTAACATAAAAAAACCCCAAAGAACTCATTGCATTTCTAAGGGATAATATTTGTAGGGTATACCCTTGACAGGCACTTCAAACCATAGCCTGATGTGGTGAATTATGTACATTTCCTGAACTCCAGTGGCATATAGCTTGTTAGACTACATGTTGCAGTGTATCCTATACTCTGAAATGTGACAGCTTCTGGCTACCAATAGATTGCTTCCTCTACATTTGCATTATTGAGTGATTATTGATTAGAGAAGAAATGGAAATAATCTTTCACCAAAAAATTGGAGGCACCCATTCCTGAAATATGCAGGAGGAAACCCTTGACCTGTAAATCTTAGGAGTTATGCTAGTTTCATATTTAAATGATAGCTAAAGTGATAAATTACGGTAATCACCCTACCTTTATAATTTCATTTTTTACTCGGTAGCTTATAGAGCTGGCTGGATAACTTTTTCTAATAATGTTTGCAGTGAATTTTACTCGCATTTTTCATTAATTTATGGGCTTCAAGGCTATGCAAGTCTTTCATACTGCATAGTAATTATTCACATACTCGTTTTTTTCCACTGAAGAGTAGGAGCACCTACTTCCTTAACTGTTTCCTAATAAACTCAAACTACCCTTAACAAAATATTTGCTGTGCAGACACATAACAAAATAATGACTTTTAAATAAACATACAAATAGACAGTCATTGTTATGACTGAGAGAAATAGAACAGAAGATAACTGTAACAGATAAATCAAGCACATTTCTCCTTGGGACAAATAATGCTTGGGAGCAAAGAAAGCATTTTAAAACACCAAGATCTTGCTTTGCCTGAGGAAGACATTGATAACCTTGGCAGCCACTTTTTGCTCATTTACATTCTTCAAGCCAGGCACTGCAGAAACCAAAGCACACAAGTGGGTAAAATCTGTCATTTAAGCAAGTAAGTAAGTAAGGATAATGTTGTAAGCCATGTTACACCAAAGAATGTAAATCCACTTTACATACAGCAGGCACAGGATCAATAGGGAGACAGAAAGAAACAAGCAACTCATTTCCACCTTCTGAGCAGATACACATGGCCAGAGGCCTCCATGCAGGGAGGGAGACCTGGCTCCACCATCAAGTGACACCAGGCAGTGCTGACGCAGGTGTCATTGGCCATGCCCTGCGTGACACATGGACAGAGCACTCTGCTGATCCTGCCTCAGCTTCTAGCCTAAGGCACCGTTGGTTTGTGCCAATTTCCACTCCTGTGTCCCTAAAATGAGGATTAAGTCCAAGCAAGGGTTTCAAACAGCCATTTGTTGGCTTTTGCTCCATGAACTTATCTCAAGGAAAGCACCTACCTTCCTGGCCTCCATGGCACCTAGCAGCAAGGGATCCCATCCCCGTGTTCTCCAGGTGTTGGAGTCCAGGGCACATGGAAAACTCCTCGTGCTGCCCTGGGAGATCTGAGCCCCTGGCAGGGACCCCAGGAAAGCACTGCCTTTGACCTTAGCCCATGGGAAAAATTTCCAACACTCAGAGATGAGTTGAAAGCAACAAAGGTGAGAAAGAAATAATAGTTTAGTTGGTCACAGGGTGAAAAATTGTAGTTTTCAGTTTTTAGTATGGAGACAGATGAGAGCAAGATAGAGAATTCTGGGCCATGTCTCATCTTCTTCTTCTCCTTCTCCTTCTTCTCCTTCTTCTTCTTCTTCTACTTCTTCTTCTTCTTCTTCTTCTTCTTCTTCTTCTTCTTCTTCTT
>VWYO01006327.1:16460-28958 GCA_013400275.1 Rhadina sibilatrix | reverse complement strand
TGTTAGGGCCAACTTTCATGTTGATATACTGTTCATAGCTGTAACATCGACCTCACTTGTGTCTAACTTTGCCCTAGGGATCTTTAGAATCCCCTCATGGTGCCTTCTTTGGAATGTGACACCACATTCCCAGATGTGCTGCCACCCTTCCCAACCCTGGCAATGACATGCAGTGCTTATTGAACAACCAGCTCTCCTGGCTACTGCAAAAATTAACCCTGTCTTGGCACAAAAGCAATGCCAGGGCTCACCTGGGCAGGGATGGCTTCTGCAGTCTTCCAGAGGAGCAGGAAATTCCCAAATTAAAACAGGGCCCAGCTGCCTGCGAGGCCCAGGGGTCTCCAGCTAGTGTCCCATTTCCCAGGCAGGTATTTTTCACACTCAGCACCTTCAAGAAAAATATTTTGTGACTGAGCATGAGTAATGGAGTGTGAGCCTTGTGCCCACATTTCCAATTTTTTTTCCTTTGTCATTCTTTGCCAGAAACAGTCTAGAATCTATGATGATTGAGTATCATGACCATGTAATACAGACATTCTATCTTTCTGTGAGCCACATAATCCCAAGGCTGTATTTTAACCACAGAACAAGTAGAGAAAAGAGGCTCTTGTCCCCTTTTTCTCAGTACAAGAGCTGTATTTAGCTTCTTTTCAATTTTTTTTGTGATAACCAGGTCTGGAAAGCAGACTAAATTAATGATTAAATCAAGCCTTGTGTTAAGGCTGATTGACAAAGATTCAACAAAATTCAACAAATCTTGTCAGGCTTAACCCTCAGGTGAGTGCCAAGATGCTTATTGATGTTAAAAAGGAGGCACTTTGTCATCCATACAATCAGAAATAAAGGGAACTTGGGGGTGAGTCCCCTTAATATGCTTACAGGTATATGATACATACAAAGTTACTAGGGGGTGAATCAAGATCTTCAAGGTCCCAGTTTCAGGCATAAGCATTTACCTTGCAACCTTTGCTTTCCACTGAGTCTCATCATTGTTCCAAGTGAGGCCGTTAAGCTCTTTGGATCACAGGTGACCACATGTGGAATCTCTCCAGTTAGAGAGTAGCAGTATCCAGCCAACCCAACATCACCTGGTTTTCATCTTCCTGTTTGGCAGGGGCTTAAGTTTATTTAAAAAACAAACAAACAAACAAACAAAACCCCACAGCAGGACTTCACTGATGAAAAAGGGGAGCTTAAAGGCCAGTAGGTATCCCCAAGAAAATTTGACACTACTGTCTGTTGGAAATGTTCTAAAATCCCTGGGACATTCATCTTGAACCAGGATTGGAGAGACGTTCAGGGCACAGGAAATTGCCATTGAAAAATCAACTCTTCAGTCATATAAGGAATATTTTACAGGGAGTATAAAGATTTTTTCAAAAGACAAATTTAAACACACTTAGACCTTTTAATTTATTTTCTCCTTTATTTGAATTGGGATTTTTTTTTTTCTATTTTCCTCTGTAGTAGAAGATACAAAGAAAATAAATCTTGAATTATGCTTGTTGTCAAGGAACAAAAAACTAAGTAGTTTAGGAATGATTACCCAAAAGTCTGATCAGGCTGTTCAGGCTCTATTAATGTCTCTGTTGTGAAGTAATGTAATTACTACCTTCTCCCTGGTTCTGCAACTCTTTATTTCAGCCAACTCTGTTTGATGATAAGTCTACATGAGAAGCCAGAGCACGCTTGTGGAAGTATAGGCAGAGTTAAATCTTGGACACCAAAACAAGGAAAGCCAGGGTGTTGCAGTCTATCCCAATATTTAGGCACCAGGAGCCAAGATGGGTTTGTTCTGATGCACAGAAAGTTCAGCACCTTAACTGGCTGGTTTAAAAGCCAGGTAGTGGACAGAGAGTCCTCTGTCTATATATGGAGTCCACATGTAAATCCACTAGCTTGCATTTTACTGAGTAAATCTCATTAACTATTTAAACTGTTTACACTAGCAATGATTCTGGCTTGATTAGGAGTGCTCTTCCATTAGCAGGGCTGTTTACAGAGAGTTTGCTCAGCCTGACTGCTTCTATTTGCAGTACAAACCCGCCCTGCTAAAATAGGACTTCTCTTTCAAAAAGCAAAAGCTGAGTTAAAAAAAAAAATAATTTCCACGAGGGAATAATCTCAAGATGCATCCTAATTTTCTATATATAAAACAGATCCTTTTAAAATTGAATGCTGTGTCAACACACATACATCCCTCAGTATGCAGCACTGATATCATATTAATGAAAGTAATTTCTCCCTGCTGAGGTCTTGTGGAAGTCAAAGTAGGCACATAAGGGACAGATCTGACCTCCTAGGTCTTATCAAGCCAATGAGCTAGGCAAATTCTGATATGGCTAAAGGAACTTAATGTCCAGTTAAGGCTCAGTAAGAATTATAAAATTTAGTCATAACATAGCAGGTCTCTTATGGATGGTAGCACCTCGTGCTCTTTCACCTCAGAACTACCTGTCGGCAGACCTCATAAAAGACATATATTTTCATCATAGTCCCATTTTTCCCATCCATATTATTGCCACAACAAAACATGACCTTTGGGAAGTAATTAAACAACTTCCTTACATTTTTCTCTTTCACCTGTTTTCTTTTGCCTCTGAGCCTAAAGCGTTTGCAGTTAGTTACATATGCCAGAAAGGTAAATCCTATTTCTATTTCTATCATTTTATCTCTTTGTAATAGTGGAGAGGTGACAACCACCTAAAATGTTCCTCAGGCTACTTTAAAGGAAGTAACGACTCCCTGAAAAACATCTAGCAGCAATTATGCAAATTTGTGCATATTTTTGTACTGTTCATTCAATACAGGCATAGGGAACTCTGTAAAAGGAGAAACCATAACAAGCAAAAGAAGGGAAGATGTTTGGAGACACACAACCATCAAAGAGAGAATGCTTTAATGTGAAAGATTCCACAAATGAACCAAAACTCCAGTGGTAAGGGTTTTCATATAAAGTCAAGGAGAAAGAAACACAAGATCAAACTGTCATCAGAAACAGAGTATGAAGTCATGCCACAGAAAAATGAAGAGGGTAGCATTAAATTATATTTTAAAAAATGGGTAACAAGTTTTAGATTATTAAAATGAGCAGACATGAGGTAGGCTGCCTGACATGTCTGGTTAGATGCATTACTAAACCCTAAAAGTGAGAGAGAAAACATTTAGTGAGATCATAAAAATGGAAATTATATTAGTCAAGATGGAAAAATTATTAATTCTAAATTATTTATTTTATAAATTTGCAGAACATTGCAATGATAAGTGCTGACACATGATGATACCATGATTCATGCCTCAAAATTCTAGTGAATTATTAGGTAAACATTAAGACTTTACAGTTCCATTAGATTTAGCAAGATCCTAGTCTATTAGTACAGCATCTAGACCTTTGTCAGAATCATCAGAAATGTTTGTGGGTTTTGTTTGGTTGGTTGGTTTGGGTTTTGTTTAGTATTTTTAAATTTTATTTTTAAAAATACTTGGGCACAAAAACCATACTACTGTAATGTATTTCTTCCATGCTTTCTAGTATATATATTTCTAAAACTGGCTGCTAGATTTCATTCAAAATAATGTTATATTTTATCATGTTATAATTTTATCTAACAATGCTATGCAATATAAAACATAAATAATTTTAATACATCCTTTAAGTCATTATAATTTTACTTTACCTTTTCTACATTTCAAAAGATTACTTTTTGTTGCAGTCTATTGCAAATAGTTACCTGCTGAGCTGAATAATGTGAACAAGTGCTATTTAACCTTTGTTTTCATTTGTACTCTAAACAAGATTTTCATCTTCCTGGTGAGTTTAAAAATGATGACTAATACTTATTAGGAAATGGGATTTCTTCCAAGTTGCAGTGCTGCTGGACATTTCTTTTTGGCTTGACATGCTACACTTCAAATAGTGCTCAAGGTTCTGAATTGGTCCTTGATAAATCATACAAATTTGAAAGTAAACCAACAACACATCCTAGAACAAAAACAACCTGCAGAAGGTCAAATTTTGGAAAAAGAAAAAAAAGGAAAAAGATAAAAGAGAACTCCTCTCCCACATACTTTTGTCCAGCCTTGCAAAATGACCAAGAACAGAAGTCACCTCTTTGCTTTAATCCACCTAAGAGTTAGTGGTGTCAGTGATCTTGCACTTGCCTTATGAAGACAGCCCGAGCTGGGGTTTGTCCAGCCTGGAGAAAAGATCATTCTGGGAGGACTTCAAAGTACATTCCAGTAACTAAAGGGGTACAAGAGAGGCTTTTTATGGAGGCATTGGGTGATAGGGCAGGTAGAACAGGGGGGAATGGATGGGGAATGTAAGAAGCAATGCAACAGTTGTCATTCCTATGGAAGCCACTCTCTAAATCAATAATTGCCTTCCTGTGCAACACTTTTTGTCCATCATCTCACTTAAATGACAGTGCCTACATTTTTAGGATGTGCAGAAATATGTAATTCCTTCAGAAAAGAAAATGTTTGCTTTTGTAACACAGACCTATCAACACAACATATGATTTACTTTGTTGTTTGATGGGGAGAGGAAGCTATTGGTAAAATGCTTAGAAACAGCATTTTGAAGAATTCAAGTGGTCTAAAAACACCTATTTGAGTGTACAGATAGCCAAGTTAAAACACCATTGCAGATTTTGTTAAGACAGTCATTAGGAGGATTTTAAAATACAAGAGAATAGAAAAGGAGGAGGACTATTTGGGTTGAGAGGGTGAAACAACTACTCAAGTCTGCCATGTGTGGGTATGGAAAAACAGAAGAGCATCTTGGTAGGGCTGCCTCATTCAGTTTTGACTTTTCTGGTACAGTAACTTATTCTAACAGTAATTTTGAATGGGTTTTACATCTTTAATTTCCATAAACTTAGGAAAGACTGCTAAAGAAATGGCAATCTAAAAAATGTAAAAAATGGAACAAAGTCTGTGATATGAAGCTACTATTGTAACATAAAAAACACGTAGAATAAGTTTCAAGAATATTAGATCTTTAGAGCCACAAACTCCCCAATGAAACCGAAAATTTTGCCTCACAAAATCTTATGTCCATATGAATGACAGAATTCTTCATAACTAAAAAAAAAAAAAAAATTAAAAATAATTAATTAGAAATTGCTAGATGTAGCACAAATAAGAAAAATAACAATTTTATTTTACACAAATGTCATTCTGTCTGATAAATAATTATGTTACTGTGCAAGCAAGCACTTTATGTACCCACAGTTTCTGCAGATGTGCAAACAATAGCCCAAGATGAAAGGCAACATCACACAGAATTTCTAGCCATTCTGGATATCAACAGAAACGTTCTAAATATTTTGGTGGTATATCCCATATTACAGCAGTCTCACTAGATTGAAAAGCCCTGCCTGCATGTACATGCTTACATAAAAACATTCTCACACAGTTATTAGATTTATCACACAGTTATGAGGGGGACACTGACTTAACTGTAAACTGAAGTACTCAAGACTAGTTTTGGACCATATTTGTTGGCAGGCCTTTCTCTGCTAGCTCTTTGAAACTGTTTTTCTTATCTTTGTTTTGCTTTTATAAGTACATCATTAGGAAGAGCTTTAAAAAGTGCTTTTAAAGTATCAGAGAGTAAAATTACTCTCTTGACAGTATTGGCTCCCAGAACAGCATGATTTGTTTTTATATTTTGCCATCAATTTGGTAGGAAACAAGATTGCTGCCTTTCTTCCTTTCAGAAATAGGCAGTAGGTGAATTAAGGCTTTTTAAATGTAGATAATAATAATAATAATAATAATAATAATAATAATAATGTAACAAAAACTTAAAGGGAAAATGTAGCTGTTGGTAGTCTTAACAGCAACCAAAAGGAGAAAAAAAGGCTGTCAGCATTTCTTGATGTCATTTATTTCTAAGAACCCACTGGGCTAGAGGAAGGGCTGTATCCACATTCATATCCTCTGAGTGCCACCCTGCTGCTTCTTTATACCTCTGCCAAATTACCCTTCTCTGACCACAGAGGACACCCTGGAGTTTAGGCCCAGATAAATCAGCATTATTTATATTAACTGCACATTTTCACACGTGCTCAGGTTTTCTCCTGTATTATACATAGAGAGACAAGCTGGAACTTCAACCCAGAGAGAGATTTACACTCGATTTTGGGGTGCCAGGGAGAGTAGAAGTGCTTTTTTTTACACTCTTTGCACAGAGCTAGTGAATCATACTGCACTCCAATGTTACTTGCCATTGCATGTGACTTGAACCATTACTTGCTTACAGTGCTCTCTGCTGTGGCAGAAAAGCTAGTTTTTCATGACTCCTTGAGCTGCTAATACAGAAAATCCCAGGAAAGCTGATGAACGGTTTCTTACTGGAAGAATAGGAAAAGGTAAAATGATTCCCAACAATGAAAGTCTTCCATTCCATGAAACATACTGCAAACCTCCTTAACAAATAAACCCAAGTGTTGCCTTGTTCTTCTCTGTTTTTCTAAAGTTCCTACAGTCTTTTGTGTTTGCATTTTTGCAATGGAGTTTCTCACACACTTTTCATGTAAATAATGATTGTTTTGCATTCCTTTCTGGAGGAGGAGAGTATTGATGGACTGTTGGGTTGACCAGTGTGGTTGGAGAGGACAATTTTCTTCCTCCAATCTGTGGTCACTGTTGGAATTCTATAAATGTTGAGGTCTGTAAATAAACCTGCCCCTTTTTTGCCTTGGACATCTCAGTGTGTGAGTGTTGTTCATTCGTGTCATATTGCCATACCCAAGAAAAGTAAGGTTTCTCAGTCTCAGTTCCTTTCTCCCTTTCTCTTTTTCTCACACACACTTTCTTTTATCATCACATACACACATGCCTAAATCTGATTTTAAGACAGCTTTTTCTAGGGATAATGTAAGCAACATCACTCATCCACAACAAGACAGATTATTTTTCCCTCTGATGTGCAACTCCAGTTCCAATATTTGCCCCTGCTGGTTCACGAAAAAAAAAAAAAAAAGATTATTCTGGCTTCCTTTTGTATGCAAAACTACTCTTAGTTTGATGTAGTCATTTTTTAACAGGAAAGATATTCTCAGTGTTTACTAAATGTTCACACACTAAATTAGGTGTAAACTTGACATTTATGCATGAGTTCACAAAATATATTTATTCCTAGAAGCAACCAAAGACCTACTTGAACTGTTTCACTGTGTTTCATTTTAGGTCTGCAAACTTGAAAAAAAAAAAAAAAAATCCCCAAAAAACCAAAAAAAAAAAAAACCCAAAAACCCCAAAAAACACCAACAAACAAACAAAACCCCCTAAAGCCCAAACCCAAAATCTGTGATCATTATGTAATGAAAAAGACACAAAAACTCACCTAAAACTTACTGTGCATCTTATTGTACACTTGACAACCAAATTAATCTATTCAGATTCCATTTCAGAGTTTCTCATTAACCACAGGAGCAGCATTTCCAGAGTGCTATTTTACACACTGCTATCATCTTGCTTCCAGTGTTATAATTCATAAAACAAAAGACAAAGCTGCAGAGAATATGAATGCCTTTTTTTTCTTTGCATTACTGCTGACATCATGTGTATTAATAGAAAGTAAATTACAAAAAAAAAAAATTGAAATGGAAATTATTCAAAATATTCAAATCATTCTTGTTTGTAGCTCTAAAAATATCTTACAATGAAGCAAAAGGACAGTTCAGTTGACTGATAAATATTTTGGGGCAAAATCTATTTTTCAAAGCATATTACAAATATGAGGAATAACTAGGCAGTAGAGATCCTGTGGCTGAGCATAAGTCTAGAAAGCTTAACAACATGATTTCAATTTCCCTTACAATAGGACTCTATGAATTAAAAGTTCCCAGAAGAAAGATTTATACCTCTTGGCAGTCAAGATATAAATAACAAGAAGGCATGGTGTTAAGGAAAGAGTAACTGGCATGAAGGAGAGTGCAGAGGTGGGGCTGGACATGGAGAGGATGGATGGATGGATGGATGGATGGATGGATGGATGGATGGATGGATGGATGGGGTTTCTCTCCTTCAGTCTCCCTTCTAGGACCCATCACTCTTGAGAAAATGTTCTAGTGCTTATCTACCATACCTGGAGGAACTTCTTCCATCCAGGGAATCTTAGTTCTTTCTATACAAAGCAAAGCAAAATAAACAAACCAAACCCTCACAGATTTCTTACACGGGACACTTAATCAAAGGATGGATCAATATTCCAGGCTGAGCACTCACTTGTGCCTGCACAGGACAACCTTACCCTTGGGTTTGCAATTATTTTGGTAGGAGAACATGATGGAACTAAACTTAAAAGTGCAAACTGTTGTTCCAGACTGTTTGAAAAAGAGGTTTGGAACAGAAAGAGTTTATGTTCTAAATATAAGATCTCAAATTGCATAACCTGAAATTCACTTTTAATTAAAATGGGTTCTGCTGTTATTTCTGTAACTACATGGGCCATAACAAGTGGCTTGTTATGTTATTTCCAACACAACCTGTTTACTGAACTTGAGAACTTAATAGAGTTTTATAACAGGTCCACTGATTTGTACAAAAGCCTTGACATACAGCAGCAGTGACATGAGGTAAGAGTTATAAATCTCTCCACAGTGTGATGACTTCCGTAGGCAAAAGAAGCCTTAAGCTGCTTATATGATACTGGTTACAAAGACCATAAAAAAAGGCTTCATCTGTAAGATTATCTATATCATGCAGATAAACAGCACAGCTGCCCGTTCTGCACACTAGCTTATCTTAAGGGCAGAGTTTAAGGAAAAGGGAATCTTTAGATAGGATGTCCATTTTTAAATAACTGTCAATGCGCCCCCTCAAAATTTCAATTAATCATGTCTGGGAAACTACTTGTCCCCCTCAGCAGATAGTCAAGAGCTCACTCTAAAAAGGGGTATTCAGCAAAAGGAACATTAACCCATCACCTTTTATGTCAAGCTGAGAAGTTTGGTTGTTCTAGGTTTCCTTACCAAATCACCCAGTTCAAATATTGACTACTATTTTATCTAGTTTATTTACTACTTCAAGCAATTCAGATGTCCACTAATATCAAACTCTTAAAGCAGTGTTCCTTGATGATCAGTTGTCTGTATGCATAAAGTCAGAAAGGAATAATTAGAGGATGGATTTATCTCAAATTACCTTACGGCAGTAAAGGTTTGACACACTTCTTTTCAATATCATAAAATCATCCAGATGTGAACCACCATAGTAGATATAAAATGACATCATTATAAATGTATAGGTTCAATCCAGAATAAAAAAAAAAATCCAAAATAAAACTTTTAGTTCCCGATAGTGAACATTGCCATTTTTTTCTACATCCCTAGTAGTTACTTCTGTCTATACAGGTACTAAGTTTGTCATTTTAGTGGTTGCAAGTTTATTTTTAGGGCTTAAAGTGTCTTTCTTCAAGTGAATGTTCATTTTATGGAGTGATGTCTTATCATGACAGAGAAGTGTTTCTGCTCTTCCAACGTTTTTGCCATGGAAACCCTTCTTACCACTACCTTCCCTTTCTCCATGACTATATCTGAACGTTGATATTAAAGATGTTTTTCAGAATTTTCAGCATTTTGTCTTTGAATTTCAAGGCTCAGATATTTCAATTACAAAGACATCATAACATGAAGTACAACAGTGCTACCAGAGATTATGTTTGCAAGATGCTGCCGGTCTGTGATGTAGCCGGTGCTTAGCGCAGTGTTCAGACTTTCCATCCAAATGTCTGTTTTCCAACTACAGCAAAACCCAGTATTTGTGAATGGAGCTCCTTTCCATATGCTGCATGGACCATGCCTATAGCTGCTGGGCACTTCACAATGAAATTATGGAGCTTCCTGTGCTCTTCTAATCTGCACAACTGATGTGTCACTCTAGGGCAATTCTAACCTTTATACCTCTGACTGACCTCAGCTTTCAGTTTCCATGGCAGAGAAGTGCCAAGGAAGAGTATAAGAACTAAGGAATTTAATCTGTGTAAAATGTGAATTCTCAAATAACAATTTTTAGGCCTGTCCTGCAGCAGCGGAAAATAGGGTTGCATAGGAGAAATTAAACCTTTATTCTCTCCCACTTCATCACCTCTCCACTCACACAGAGGATATAATTTTCTGCCCTGTTACCTAAAATGTTCAGTACTTTAAGAAATAAGATATAAATCAAATGCACTCCACTATTAGGCCAGAGAGAGACATGTAAGCTCTCATGCAAATGAGAAACTGGATTCGCATCTGAAGCCTCAGTCCTCAAAGAGAAAAGCAAATCACAAGCCCCTTAGTTAATGCAAAGAAAGCTTATGACAACTTGCAATTGTTCTTGATCCAGAATAATTCCTACCATAATACCTGTGCACTTAATGCCTATTCACAATATAGCATTACACAGACATAGTACTGATGCTTTTCCTGCACTCATTTCTTCTCCTATGGCCAATTAATAACTCCAAGTATTCAGACTTGACCTGTTTCAGATGCTACAACTATAATGAATTTTTAGGACTGGATACTCATGAAAAAATACTTTAACAATAAATTTTCTTAAGCAATCATCTAGCCCTAAATGCAAGATGTGTCTACATCCTGTAGGAGCCATGAGCTTCAAACTATGTGCTAGATTTGTACTAAGGGAAATCTTTCTCAGGTACAATAAAAGAAGTTGGACTATCAAGCCTCTTACAAATATATAATTAATTTGGGTCTTAAAAGGGATGAGGAGACCTGTTTAGCAAAATGAAAAGGCTATAAATTATTTGAAACAGGGGAAGGAAAGCCAAGATGAACCAACAGAGATTTGTAAAGAACAAATCATGTTAAAATTGGCTCATTTCCTTCAGCAACACAGTACCCAGCTATGTGGTTAGGGAGAAGCAATAAGCATCATGTATCTTTCCTCTAAAACATGACATTATTTCAAGTTACAATCTTTTAAGCTAGGGAAACATGGTCTAGATTGAATTGCTATAAACTGGGTGCAAGAGTGGTTGGATAGTACTTCCCAGAAGACTTGCCAAACGTTCTCTGTCAAAATGGAAGCAAATATTAAATGCCCTCCCACAGGGCCGCAGCTTTCATACAGCTCCATTCAATCCTTAATTAATGAAAGAAAAGAGAGCAGGCTTCTGTGTAGAATTAGAGAAAACATGAAGACAGGAAGGACCATGCTGAAAATTGGGACTAGCCATCAAAGAGATCTGAAAAAAGCAGAGAAATGTTCCAGAAGCAGTTCAGCAGAGAGAGGTACAAGTTGCTATACTTAGGAACAACCAGCTGCAGATGTACCAAGCAGGGAACAACCGAGTAGACAGCACTCCTCCAGCAAAGGGCCCGAAGGTAATGTGGTATTACATGCTCAAGCAAAATTGACAGTGTCATGTTTTCATGAGACAGGCAGATGTCACCATGGTCTGCATAAATAGAAGTTCATCCTGAAAAATAGATGAAGCAATCCTCCTGCTCTCCTGCTCCTCCTGCCAAGTGCTTGTGAGACCTCAGCAGGATATTGAGCCTGCCTCCGGCACACCATCAGTTTTGGTAACAGGACAGAACAGCAGAGCACACCCCAAAGGAAACAAAGGGTGTGAGGGGTGTGAAGAGGGAGACCTGCAGAGCACTTCTGAAACAACCCAGGCTTCTTCCTCTAGAGAAATAGAAAGGGTAGAAGGGTAGAAAGGTGGGTAGAAAGGAGTACCAGGGGAAACTTTTTGAATAGTTAGGATAATAAGCAATTAGCTTGGTCAAACTTCTGTCACAAAATCACACAATGTAGTAGATCCCACTTTGATGAGGGAAGACTGATTTGTGAAGGTACCTCTCAGTTAAGTGTTTTTATAACAGTATAGAGACACATATTGCCTAGGATTTTTCTGTGACATATATAATTCATTATTGAAAAAGTAATTTTGAAAGGATCGGATGACACCAGCCAATGCTTTGCAGTCAAATAGGATTGACTCATATTATAACCTTTGCTTATAACAGAGACAAAAAAGGATATGAAAGAACTCTGTATTATGAGTAGGTATTTATGCAAAATTACACTCATTATTCTTTTCATTTATTTGCTAATTGTTAAAAGAGTCTGGTAAAAAGACACTAAGAGTAGGCAGAAGTATTAAGCTGAGTATTTAAACTCAAAGTGATACTGTGTAAACAGGTGCATTGTAAATATTTAAAATTCTATGACTAAGCCTCACATTAATCCTTATTAACAGACTTGGAGTGTGTAGAACAAGAATATTACCCATACTCCTTCCCAAAGCAATGTCCTGTGAGAAAGGATGNTATATATATATTTTTTTTTAACAAAGGCAAATATAATAGTTAACTGGTTAGTTCTCTTAGGTAAATACACCTCTAATGTTCACACAAACTTGTTTCAGATATTGAGAAACAGCACAGGGCCTCATGCTTATATTATTGCTAAGACAGCAAAACAGCTTTTCATCTCAAGCCTTGGGAAAAAAAAAAAAAAAGTCCAAGTCCC
>VWYO01006325.1:302409-346998 GCA_013400275.1 Rhadina sibilatrix | reverse complement strand
TTTTGGAAGTGACATATGGTAGGCTTTTTTAAAAGCCTCAGGTACATTTGTACAATTATCAAAGTCTTTGAGCTTCAGCTCCAAAAACAGTCATGTAAGAGAGGAAAGCAAACCACAATTCTAAGCAAATTCTCAAGAGTGCAAGCTCCAGCCTCATGAGTGCGTCAATTGGCCTGACCACGTCAACTGACAAGAACACAAAAAATCATGTTTGCATGATGAAGGCTGGAAGCTACAGAGATCTCCTGACCAAGCTTTTGTTTTCACTATGGCAATGCTGTAACAATCCTAATCAGGCAGCAAGGGATGACTTACAGGAATTCTTTTTTGTTATGAACATATAATTAGAAAGAGTAACAATTGAACTCAACTGTTGTGCTTCAAAGGAAAAGTAAGATGACCATCAGTGTAAAGTACAAACTTATCAAAAATGTTTCAGATCTGTAGATATCAAAAAAAAAAACCCAAAAAAACAAACCAACTCACAAAGCAAACACTGGAGACAATCATGGCTTTCTTAATTCAAGTGTAAACACTTGCTATTTCTCCCTTGTTAAGAATGTGGGCTGTGTAGCCAGGCATGACTGAGACAACATCAAGAATCAGAGGTCCTCCATGAGTAAATATATGAATTAAAAAAAACAACAAGGGAGTGAGACTGCTCAGAATGAAAGTTTTTCCCACCTTCTGTAGGACTTACAGGACTGCTCTGGCCCAACTGATAGATAAAATTACTGTGTGCAACTCCACAGTGAGCATCATAGCCTTATTCCATATGTATTAAAAATTTTAATATGGTCTTGTAAACATGATAAAGTAATTTTTCTTACAACTTAATTCTGCTTTGAAATTGGTAGCCATATTCAGGGACCAATAAGGACTGTTGTCATTAAAATATTTAAGACCATTGTATCCTTCATGCTGGCTTTAATGTTAGGAACTAGCAAACTTGGTCATTTCAAACAAAAATCCCAAACACACTGGATCAGAAACAAGCAAATACGAATCCACACCAAGTGTAGAAATGCTCCATGCTGCCAACATGACAGTAGTTTTGTAGGGTGATATTATTTAAAATCATGGCTATCTAAAACAAAACCTCAGAATTTTCATTATTTTTTTTACTATTTCATAAACACACAAGACAAATGCTCTAATGCAGCCATATCAAAGTAAGTAATAAAAGTATACTCACTCTTAATCCTGGAAATCCAGGAGGACCAACACCACCAACAATTCCCTTTCAAGAAAGTTAATCTTAGATTATATGAATTTTACCATTTAAAAAGAAATCCCAGTGATAAGATAAAAGTGATCTACAAAGCTAGTCAGTTTTGATTTTTACAGTTTCCAAAGAGTGACAGCTTATCACTGTATAGAGAAATATGCTTAGTAAAATCCCTGGATTGTGGAATTAGATCACTAGATATTTACATCATGGGAACATTTCTGCTGTTAATGTAGAAATATAAGACTTTTTTACCATGATACTTACTTAAAGCGGAAGGAAATAAAAAAACAATTTTGGGGGTGCAAAACAAATTTATTTAGATTCCTTTGAAAAACAAATAAGAACACCATCTCACTTCATAGAAAGAGCCCTGCAAATTAAAGGCTACACTCTCTTTATGAAAGATTATTTCTTGATACAAACTATGATATTTGTAATTCATATAGAACTCAAAAATTCAGTAGTACTCCACTACTGTCTCTGCCAAAGTTTAACTCAGAAGAGGCTAAACCACTGCTGAAAACAGTTGCTAAGTCTCTAAGTGAAACAGGTATTGTAGCCCTCCAGGTCACCATGTCTCATAAAAGCTGTCCCAACACCCAGGACCTGCTACTCAGTGGATAACATACACTGGCTCCACTGCAGCCTGTTGGCACACACAAGGAAGGGGAAGTTTTATGCAAGCAAATCTAAGCCCTCCTGAAAGTGCCCAACTGGGCATGGCTGCTGGACATGGCACAGA
This sequence comes from Rhadina sibilatrix, assembly GCA_013400275.1. Taxonomy (NCBI): domain Eukaryota; kingdom Metazoa; phylum Chordata; class Aves; order Passeriformes; family Phylloscopidae; genus Rhadina; species Rhadina sibilatrix. The sequence continues at coordinate 345,025 of VWYO01006325.1, read as the reverse complement.
GGACACCTCTGTGCTCTCCTCCCTCCTTGGGTGCCTACACACTTTCTCCAATCTGCTCTAAACTACCCACAGGGGAAGCTGGGTGCTCCAGCAACATCCTCCAAGGCAGACTGACATCCTCAGAGAATTGAGAGGGTGCTATGGAAATGAAGGATGGCACTAGTCAGTTAAGCAGAAGAAGTCAGGCATGGAGACAAATGTCATTAGTGTCAAGTCAGCACAGGGGAAGAAACGTCTTCCCTTCAAGTTCCTGCTACCACAGGCCTCCCAGGCAGCCCCTGGTCTCCAGTGCCAGCTCACAGAGAGGCTCTGTAAATATGCCTTTAGCACTGCAGACCCCTGCAGCTGCAGCACTGGCCCCTTGCCTGAACAAGCCCTGCAGGGTGAGCTTTGGGGGAAAAGGGGAGAGGGGTTGCTGCCTGTCAAAGAAGGCAGTAAGATCAGCAGCTGTCTTGGCAGATTAGATGGAACTTGTTTGCAAATGCTTGCAGTAAAACAGGCTTCTTTGTAATGTGCAAGTCTGTAATTTCAGATCCAGGCTTTCTGAGCTTGTTTCTATTAAAGTACTGTTCTGCAGATCTGGTGGAGAGACAATATCTGCTTTATCAGGAATGGAAGGAGACTTGGGAATATGAGGAGGGGAAGGAAGAATTCACCTTTTAATATCATTTGCAAAGCAGCTGGTGACACTCAACCCCTCAGTAGGTTTTTAAGATGAAAACCATACTGATATCACCTGACATTCCAACAAGGGAAGCGTTGCCTTAGGGACCAGAAATGCATAAGAATTTTTTCCTGTGTTCCAAAATGTTGATAACCCACCAGCAAAATTCATGTAAATTTCTAAAACAAGTTTTTAAGATGGGTGTCAAGGCAGACCTTCAAAAAACCGAGAAACTCTGCCTAGTTGATTACTCTGTTCCATATCAAAAAAATCTTCAGACACACACTGATAGCAGGTTCAAAGGAGCATCCAACAATACAAGATGATTTAAATCAGCTGCTCTTTTACCCAGCACTTATTGCTGTTCTCTTGCCCAAATCCTTTCACTGGCTTCTGACACCAAAGGAAACCTGAGTTTCCCTACAAATAGAGCAAGACAGCACAGCTCCTTTGAGGGCAGCCTGTGAAGTGACGTGACCATGCCACAAGCTGAACACCACACTGCAAGGGCACACACTGCCAGGAACAAAGCTGTTATCACACTGATTACCATGCACTAAATGACATGCTAGCATAATTGTGTCTAGTACCAGTTCAAAGGATGAAATCAACTATCAAATGCACAAGCACACAAAAGCTGGGGTTTTACATGCAGGCAGAATCCTATTTTGTTAAGGTGATCTTAGAAAAATGGTTTAAATAAACAACATAAAGTCATATCTAATGCAAGAACTTTTGAAGACAGAATATTCATTAGTAATGCAATGAGGACAGCAAGAGATCTGATTCTCAAGGTAGTCAGCACATGCAGCAGTGGAAAATGTGTTCTCTTGGCAGCTTTCTGAATATTTTCTTCCTCTTTTTTATACCTACTATAGTACTTTCCTAGCAATTTCCATGGGAAAGTTAACAGTCCAAAATTTTCCTGTGGACTTGAAGACATTTCTTTTGAGGCAAAAGTCTTCTTAAATTTTGGAGGGGAGTTATTATTGAGTTTTACAAATTTTATCATGTTAATCAACACAATTCAATACTTACAGGACTTCCATCTGGACCAGGGGGGCCTCTATTTCCAAAGTCACCTGGAAAACCCTAAAGCAGAATAGAAAATACCCATTCTTCACTATTCAAGACATAAAAGGTGGTCTGAACACCGAATCCCAATAGGTTTGGGGAATTAAGGCATCATAAATAGATTCAGGGAGCATAATGGAGGAATGGGAAAAGCAGAAGGTTTCAGTAACACAGTTCAAATGAACTGAATAGTGATATTTGTCTCCTAAAATCATAAACTCAAAATGATACAACTATTAACAATGGAAACATAAGGAAAGAATAGACAACTGAATTACTTTAAGAGCAATATTGAGTAAGTATTACTTGAATTGTTTTCTTGGAACGTGTTTTCCTATTTCTTATTTTTAACTCAATTTCTTTTTTCCTGCTAGTTTCAACATTCACTAAAACATTTGTTCTTCTCTTCTTAAGAAATCCCCAAATATTAATGGCTAGCATCTCAGTATGATATCTCATATTCATTAGAAAACAAAATTTTCACCATTTTAACCAATGTGAACACTTGCCTTATTCTGCATCTAAACACTGAAATAATAACTCACGACATAGTAAAGCCTCATTTTTTTATGAGAGTTTTGACTTCAGAGAGTAGATTACAAGAACAGGAGAAAAATCTGATTTGCCAAGTCAAGCATCAAAGCTTAAAACAGAATTTCCATTTCTTGCTTCAGAAAGAAAATGGAATGGAATTCCACCACTTGACTGGCTCTAATCTTCCTTCCTTCCTGTTAGGGTTTTGAAAATTGCTTTACTTTCAGATTTTGCCCACTGCAGAAGCAAATAAGTTGCTGGGGAAAAGTGATTTGATTTTTGTTTGGTTTTTTTTAAGGAGGGTGGGTTAGGAAGGTGGTATGAGGGTTTTTTAAATTAATTTTTATCAGTTTAGTATTGCTAGGCAAATCTCACTATTTTACTGGAAGAGCCACATGTAGCTAACTAGAAACTCATGCTATTAGTTTGAAGCAGTACTGTGAAATATTTTCATGATTGCTATGTATTCACTGAATGAAATCAGGAGAAGGGAGGTAGTGCAGATCTACTGAGAAGTCAAAATCATTTTTTAACCAGAGTATAATGTCTGTATAAGAGTTTAACAGAAAATTTGCAAAATACTAAGCAGGAAAGAGATTCTACCTGGAAAAATCCAAGCTATGGCACTCAAACCAAAGAGACTTTCCTTGGAATTGAAAAATGTCACAAAGTATTATCAGAGTACTGAGATAATGGAGAGATGCACTGACTTCAAGAGATCAGCCACAAAAAACCTAAGTATTACTAATCCATCTCCATGGGAAAAATGAGGAAAATTCCATCCTTACAATCATTTTTATGTGAAATGCTCTTCTTTGTCTTTTCAATGTTTCAATATCTTTTTACCTCTCCACGTGTATCAGGAACAGTACTTTGAGGCATTAACCTTCCACCTCTGCAAAACCATGTTCAAACCTGCTGCAGGTCAAAGGTACAATTCATTTGGCCTTTTTAAGCTGCTTTGTTTGCAGGGCATCCACACAGCTGTCCAGCTCAGGACTTGCTACAGCAGTGCCTTTCCTTAATAGAATGGGGGCTGTACATCATCATACAACAATATGCCAACAGTAGTCAGGAGGATAATATAAAACTGTTTTGTGGAGATGGAAAAACCCTATCATACAGTAGTTTAAGTACGGCTTAAGCTACATTTGGCTTTAGTAACAAGCCAAATTTTTAAAAAAAGGAAGGCAACATTTTATGCATATATATACATGCATGCACACTGCCAAAATATATTGAAACAACTGAATAGCTATTAATTCTCATCATCATGCATGATAATGTGAAATAATCTGAGACAGCCTTCTGTAGCATCTTTTGGGTTGATTTTAGGTGGAGATTTTTTTCTGCTTTCTCCTGTTAATTCAGAAAAGCTAAACACAGGAATGCCTCTCACAACCACAAATTTTTTGTTCAGCATCTGAGCACAGAACTCGTAAATAAGAATCTATAGCTATAACTGCAAAATCTGACAATAGAGGTCTTCATCTTTTGCCAGATTATAGTTTAAAAGGTAGAGGTTCTTAGGTAATGGTCAATAAAGCAGATTTAATTGATTCTCAAGGTTGTACACCATTGGTCGTTTTCTTCCCACCTCTGAAAATGTAGTGTAAAATTTATATATGCAAAATGGATATTTGAGAGTGACTATGTTGTTAAAAGCTACAAGCTAAGAGCATGAAGGCAAAGATTAATTTATGACCCTTTCCTAAACAGCATATTTTGGTTGTACTGCCTACCATTGGTTGATGTCAGGAGAGGCAGAATTGTCACAACATGCATATTTTTTGAGACTCACAAATGAGGCCTCAAAGGGGAAATGAAGGATGCAATGGGACAGTTTTACCAACCACAGAATCACAAATGATACAGCACAATCCCAACACAGCAAGAGTTACAAAAGTGACAGATCACCCACACACAGTCTTTATAATTACATTCTCAACAGCATGTCTTTGAACTGCTACTGAATAATCTATCTTAGTAAGTAGAAAAATGAAAGCAAAATGAACAGTCACAAAAGTATAAAACTGGAAGCAATATAATAACAGTACTGTGCAACAACTCTTTTATTACATCAATATTATCATTTAACATTATTATTAAGCATACAAAGGATGATTATTCATAACTTTAATATAAAACAGAATGCGAGCTGTTTTTACAGTTACAATGGACTTGATTACTAAATTCTTGGTAAAATTTACAAGGTCTGTTCTGACATGCTGACAGCTAACTAATCACAGATAGAAGAAAACTATGTAAAAATCTTCTCCTAAATAAAGCAAAATGGACCATGCTAACACAACAGAAAGTGCATTAAAATACTGCAGAACAAGCCAAATTTCATATTAGAATGATACAACAGAAAGAAATGGAACATATATACTTCTACCATGAAATACTTTTAAAAATTATATTGTATGCAAAACAAATACAAAATTCAAAAAAATCCTCACTCTGTAGATTCAGGCAATTGAATATTTTGTTCCATTTCAAATATGCCAGAAATGTTACAAATATTTTGTAACTATTGTTACAATACTACTGTCCAATAAAACTACTAAGTAGCAGCATTTTTTCAATTCTTAATGTTTACAATCCCTTGTATGATCCACTCCTTGTATACTTTAACATCACTTTCCAAAAATGAGATTATACTTGGGATCTGATTTCTTTCAAAAAGATTTCTGCCAGTCAGACAGGGATTTTATTTTCTCAAGTATTATTAGGAACAGTTTTGTCCAAAAAAAAATAAGTTGCACCCTAGAACAAAAGGTGAAGACTCTGATTTCAGGCACTGTTGAACTCCCATGCCAAATTTCTTTTAGTGACAATGCCCTAACCCAAAGCATTGTTAACTCCAGGGCACTATGCCAAAAAACTTTGTCATTACAGCTATCATTGTTTTGGGGGTTAAAATAACACATCTTCTCTAAGCTTGTGATCCAGCTAAGCACTTGAAGCCAGGTTCCCATGTGACTGCTCTCCTGGCTGGCCTCCACATTAGTAGCCTTTAGTCAAATAAGTACTTTATAGATCATAGCAAGGAATTGGAATGAACCTTGGGATTGAGGAAATTATGTTACAAAGAAATTGGTACTGGATGAAGATAATCACAGACATTCTGCAGAGATACTTTTGGTACTCTGTCACCTATGTGAATCCTCCCTGAACAGATTTATATGAATAAAAGTCCTTACAGAACATGGGCTGGCACTGATAGAAGCTCTGCTCTTACTGTAAATGGAAAATAACTGCTTACCACAGCACCAATGGACTGCTGTGGATTGGGACAAATACTACAGGAACCACTACACTGGCAGGCAGAAGCCTCAGTGAAACCTGCCACAGAGACTGACAGTAGAAGGCAAAGCGTGTTTCTGTGTACTCTGCTGTCACCTCCACTTCCTATTTCAGACTGGACACGAGCCTTTGATTCCCAACCAGGTTCTCCTCCTTTTTAAATGCTGCATGTGACTCACCAGCACAAGACACTGCCACCTTCTGCAAGGGCTTGATGGCACAGAGCCCTTCTTGCCCAACACTCAGAGGCAAAAAGTAGCATTTCATCCAAATTATATGCAAACAACAATATGGTCTCATGGCAGCTTCAGAAAGAGCAGTCTATAGGCTTAATGTAATTTTGCTTGCCTTTCTTTATGTCAAAGCATATCTTGTAGGCTAGTGAATGGAAGACTTTTTTGGCTTTTTTAGATCACACAGAAAACAAAACACAATTAAACAGAATCCTCTACGACTTTCACAGCATACATCAAGGGCCAAATAATGATAATCATACTACTGCCAGACAAGTCTTTTCAACGTGGTAGATGAAAATCATCTTAACTTCTGAGCACAACTGACTGAACAGCTGGAGAACCCTATGGTGTTTTCCAATCTCAAACCACAAGAAAGTTAAAACAGGAAACTCCTGGATCGCTTCAAAGACCTAAAATAATATGGTTGCAACAGAAAACAAAACATTTGGCATTGAAGACACACCACAGGAAATATGTAAACCTTGATAATGTATACTTGGCAGATTTCTGTTTATTCTCAGCTGCAGAAATATATGTTAAGTACAGAACAGCTTTAATTTACTACAGTCCAGAAATATCAGACATTAGAAGCTGATTTTCATCCAAACCAACACCAGACTTATGAAGCTTGCATCGTATCTGCACCTTGTGCTAACACCAATTTTACAGAATCCGTGTGTTTCTGTCACCCTGTAACTCTCCTCATAACTGATACCAGTAACCACTGCCACAAGGCTCACAGTGACAAGTCTTCCACAATTCAAAGCATCTAGTACTTATAACCTGCACAGAAGCTGCAGTTCTGGAAAGTACTAATTGAAAGCAATACAAAGTCATCTATGGACAAAAATAAAACTAACATTTTTCAGCTGATTAAAGCTACAGAGTTAATTCCAGGTGGATTTACATGGGCAGCAGGAATTTGAACAAGTATTAAAAGCTTTACCTGTCTCCCTTTAGGACCTCTTTTTCCACGGAGGCCTGGGATACCCTGAAAAAGAAATAACCCGTCATTAAGTAGATTTCCTTTTCTTCAATACTTAAATGCAAGTAATTAAACCTACATTTGACTGGAAAAACACAGTGCGAGAAGTACCATTAAAAAAAAAAATTGAGCAAAGTATCATAGAGACAACAACCTACAGCAGAAACACAAACTCTGCTTATCTTTACTGTGGCAGTATCAGAACAACTGTGAAAAGGGGCCTTGTCCTGCTTCCATCACAGTACATATCCAGACAGCCTTTTTTCTCAAGTGCAGCAAGAAAAAGCTCAAGCACAGAGTGACAGAGATTAATACTTCCATGGCTGGTTCTACTACAAAGATCATCCAACAAGAGACAAATATAAATCATCGACAAAAACAAATTGCTTGAATGAAAAATATTCATTTATGCTTTGCTGAAGAAAAAAAAAAAAACAACCCTAATCCTTGCAGCTGTAGATTAAAGTAAAATAATACTTTACAGCTGCTCCCTATTTTATTTTAGCATCAGGACATTTCATTGATTAGACTAATTGGGTGTGACCTATTCATCTTATTTTCTTCACATCAGTTTTGCTTTTAGCCAAAAAAACATTTTAATGAATTGTTAAACCTTGTACATTTCCCCCTATTGAAACAGACATTGCATTACCACACAAACATCAACATTTCATTAATGTTCCATTAGGCCTACCCTTTCTCCTTCAGGTCCTGGTTGTCCTGCCACACCTGGAGGTCCAATGAAACCCTAAAAATGTAAGAACAATGCTTGATTTCAAGGCTGCTTGTCCCTCAGTATTGGCTAGCTATGGGTTCATGACACAGAGATTAAATTCAGCCTCATTTGAAACTACCAGTGAAGCTCTAGAAATCTAAATGTGACTAGGATTTACTCTCCAAGCAACAGCAAAAACAATTTCCTTTTATAAGGGTACAGTATCAGTTAATGAAGAAGTACTAAGTTAATATTAGAAGTACTTCTAATAAGACAAGGTTGCACCAGATGTATTATTTATTAGAATAGATAAAATCAGCAATTTTTTCTTAAGTTAATCTTATTCATGAACTCCATCAGAAAAAAAAGTTCTCATCTTTAATAACACTGTGTGATCATTGCTATGTGTAAGAGTTCTAACAAGAAAAGCATTTATCTTAATATAAGCATGAGGTTTTTCTTATAATTCAGTCACAATACATTTCTTTCCCACCATTCCTCAGTTGTATGGAGAAATGGATTCTGCACTACCAGATTCAAACTGAGATTGGAATAAAAATATTAAATTAGTTACTAAAATAGAATTCTTTGCTTTCATATCTCTCCAGTTGTATTGATTTAATTTCTTGGGGGTTGATTTTTTTTTTTATTATTATTATGGAAGATGGTGCCAACATTGTCATCCAGACCTAATGAGAGTAAGGAAAACAAAGGCACATCTACTTTCAACAGTTACTTAAAACAGCTGAGAAGCAGAGCACAGTTTGATTACAGGAATATTTCAAACCTTGGGCTCCAAAGATACTTCATATCATATTGCTATACACCTCCATGGCACAGGAGTATGAGTCAAGAGGGCTGTATCATCATTTTTACTGGAAATTACTTTTAGAATTCATACACAGGATTTAGCCTTAAGGTGTTTTTCCCTAAAATTACTCACACATTGGCCATTTTCAGCTTTGTGTAAACAAAGAAGCAGTAACTTTTAGGAAAGTGACTGGAATCACTTATGTCCTGTTCACTGAAGGGAGAACAAGTCAAAATGCAGATGAGAATCTAAACAAAAATAAACTGAAGAAACATAAAAGAAACAACCCCTGAGGGTGCAATATCTGTTGGCACTTGATCCTGCCAAACTAATTTTTCCCATCACTGTAATCAAAACTGACATTAAAAAAAATCCAAAACCCCAGGACGTGTTTAAGAAGCTGCTGCAGGTAAAGGCTTCTAGTAACTACACTAAAAAAACAAGATAGAAGCAACTCTTGCAACACAATCAGATTATATTAATAGATACTTGAGAATACAATACAGTGCTGAGCAACCTGTACATGAGCTGTAAACACCCAGCAAAACCTCCTTCAAATCCTAGATGCAACCAGCAACATACAAGTTTCTGGAAACCTGTGCCTACTCCTTGATAGTGAGAGCCAGTCTGAAGAAATACTTATCCATGCACAAGCATGTGCAGGCATGCTCATGTCTATTTAAAGAAAACAAAATTACACAGCACCCACCCAAAAAAATCAATCCAAAACAAAAACCAACTAAGTCACAACCCTCAAAATAAACCAAACCACCAAGAAACAAAGAGCACCTAAAACACACACACACAATCCGCAAAACAGCCAGGAACAAAAACCAATCTATTTTGCTTCCAAGAATAACCAAAACCAAACCTTGAACACGCAGATCATTAAGAACTTTTACTGCCTGAGATACATAGAACTATGACTGGATCATTCTAAAAATCTCGAGATCCTTTTTCATGGTTTTTATGTGACAAGACTGTTTTCCTTTATCCACTTCAGTAGCTGTTACAGATGGCAAATGTCAGCTATGTCTCCCTTCGGGACAACCTCCATTACAGAAATAATGCTTCAGGCCTGAAACACCCGCTCAGCCCCCACAAACATTGCTTTCTTCTCTCTCCTGCATGCAACTGAGAGGATGGGCAACAATGGGAAACTGCTCCACACTGCTGACCAGGGAAAAAAACAAAACAAACAACTCCTGCACATATTTTGAAAGAAACTCTGTTTTCTCATTTTTAGGTTCTATAAAGGCAGAGTGGTTCTGCAGGTATATAACTGGCACGGGTGAATTGAATTCCTCATCCCCTTTCTTAGCTACTCTATGGGCAAAAATAGATATGCATATCAAAATTCTTAAGATGCTTACTTACTCTAACTCCTTTTGGACCTGGGTTACCTTCTGGTCCAGCTAGACCCTGTTACAAAAACACAGGAGTTGGAATTAATCTAAGCAATCAGATATGCTCTATGTAAAAGAACTGCAACACCACTTGTGAACTGTAAACTGGCAACACATTCTTGAAATTTTTAAGATTGAAGAAGGTGTCATCAAGTAGACTCCTGGGACCATGTTCAGAAAGGTCTCCCATTAATGCCTGGCTGAAACACAGATCATGAAACTTCCATTACATCAAAATTATTTCTTCTGGGAGAAAATTTTTTTCCAGACACACTGATCAGGCATTACAGTGACATAACTTCACAGGATTTTTTATGAGCTTTTATATTTGGACACATTTCAATTGTGTTCGAGCAAATGTCAGAATTGCATATGTGGCCCAAATGCTCTAAACATTTTACGTGATTCAACACAAAAAGTGTTATCATCCATTACTCTATAAAATATTGTAATGGAACTTTAAAATATATAGCCATTACAAACTTAATCCAACAAAACACTGAAGTATTGGTTAAATTCACCCTTTAAGCAGACACAAAACCACCAAGTCAACTGTTGTCAATTTGGCTCATATACCTTTACATGAGGAAAATGCTGAATATTTTTACTTTATATCTTATTTGTATTACTGCTTTGAGGTATCTGTTACTTCATACATAAATCAATACCTATATAAGTACTTGTGTTTAAAGAAAGCTGCTTCTGGCTTTATTGGTTCTCCTAAAATATCCCAATTGGTGGGAAAAAACACCAAACTTTAAAGTTCCCCTTCGCTAAAGGACTGAAGAAATAGTTTCAGCAGTGAAATAAACACATTGGTGAAAAATCAGGAGGAACAGGCAGTTTCCTAGTGCTTCTGGAATTGAAATACAAAGAAGCTAAACCACACAGAACCTCGTGAGGTTTTTGAAGGGAAACATTCAGTACTTTGGTAATGCCATTTATACACTCCAGAAAGGAGCAGCATTACTGCATCTAACACATCAAAGTTTAAAAGCCATGAGACTCAACATTCCCTCCAGGCCACTACCAGAGAAAGAGGTTTGTGTTGAAGAAAAATGACAGGATGTAAACAAATACAGTTTAAGAATTAGTTTCAGAAGAGTTAGATACAATACTTCTCGAAAGAATAAATGAGAAAAACAAAAAAATAAAATGCAAAGACATTTGTCTAGTTACTGCACCTGCCTGCCAGGGTAACCAACTGCCCCAATACTGCCAGCCATTCCTGGAATTCCCTAAGTGGAAAAGGAGGAAAGAAAAGCAACAAACATGTTTAATGTCATGGTTTGGAGTTTATTTTATCATTTCTCTTTTAACATCTACTTGTATGACACAGTTTAACACACAGAAAAATTACTCTTCAAAGCAAGTTACACAGAACACCCAAAAATTGACTCATCATACATAAGTGTCCCTGCCAATTTCAGTCACATATCCTTTAAACAGTGTCTAAGATTTTGTGAAATACAACAGTGCGTGCCTTATTTTCATAATTCAAAAATAAATCAGGAGGGTTATAGGAAGCACGTCCCTAAAATGAGGTAACTGCACTGGTCTTAGGTATATTTGAAATAAATACATTAAACTTCTCATGAAAGAATCCTTGTTTTCTTACAAAGCCAATTTTTGTTTGTTTGTTTTTGTTTGTTTTGGTTTTTTGTTTCTTCCAGAATCAGGTCAATATAGCACTGGATAAATCATGAATGTATATAATTCTCTCTATCTACTTCTTCTGTTGTTGAGAATCTTCTTTTTTTTTTTTTTCTCTCCACTAGTTATCTCTAGCTCACTGACAGATTAGAGTTACCACAGAAAAATTCCTGTGAGACTGTAATTAAAATCACCATCCATTCAGTTAAGGTTTGGGCAGAAAACTCAGGAAAGTCATGAATGATGTCCCTGAGTTTTCATCTCCTTTCGGGTGTTTACCATCAGTTATCATCACCATTTCCTTTACAGTGTGATCCAAAAGGAGACTCCTTCCATCTACTCTGCTGTTAGGAGCCTCATAAATGCTAACAAGAGACTTAGCAATTGGATGTCTTTGACATTACATTCAGACTTCTTCCTGAACTGACATGGAAGTTTAAAAAAGTGCTGAATAACTACTTCATTTCCTACATGCTAGGAGATGTAAAATGCATTTAATCAGTAGAGGTCTGAAATGTGCCTCTTAGAAGAATTTTACATCAACATCCTCCCAGTTGGTGTGGTAGCTGACAAACAAGCTGGTCTTTTCCATTTCATTTAGACTACTTTTTTACCACAATCTGATTTCTTGCTCAAAACTTGTCAATATTAAGCAGGTTATACAGCTTGCTCATATTGAACACTTATAATGGATTATTCATTCTCCTACTCTAATAATTCATCTGCAGAGGACAGTGCACTGTGCTTGCATCCCTTACCTGCTCACCCCGTGGCCCTTGCAGTCCCGGGTAACCCTTAAGACCCTGCAGGTAGAGAAAGAGATCTGTGATAAATACAGTTAAACCAAAAAAAATGGACCTTTTTCTACTCTATTCTCTATCAAGGAAAAAAATCCAAACTTGTCTGCCTGCAGAATTAGTATGCTTTGCATTCAGCAGCTCATATGAAAACTGAGCTAGAGAAAAGTGAGAAAACTTGGCAGTTTAGACAATTCCAAGATGTCAGTATGCTTAAAGGCAGTTTCAGACTTGCACTCTTTTAAACAAATGAATACATGGGATGCTGTCATAGATTCTGTACTGTGCATTTCTCTGTTCCAAATGCTTGTCACATGCCCTTTCTAAACAAGACAGTTCAGAAGAAGGGTGTAGAGGGTCATCCTAGACTGTTCTAGAACACACTTGGGAAAGAGAGACCTTCCAGGACACAAAACATCTCTTTTTAAAATTAATATAGAACAAATTTTGGCTCTTATGCTATGGAATTTATATTGGTAGCAAGAACAGCCTCATCCCAGAAACCTTCTCTGTGGTGCTGGAACCACAGAAAGAGATGAAACTCTTGAACTTCACTCCCTGTGCATTGAGCACTTCAAGCATATTTTAACTCTTAAAGAAAAAGAAGAATCAAAGTAGAGCTGGAGTCTGCCTTCTCCATCAGTCCACTTGAGAGAGGAACCACCTTCTTGAACATCCTTACACCGAACTAAACATATCCAGACAAGCTGGCCTAAAAGGGAGGCTTAACTGTTGCAGGACTGATGCAGAAGCCAAGTGTCTGGTCTCCACATCCCTTGCAAGAGATACTGGGAATACACAAGTCCAAAAGCTACAGCTTGGAAGACAAAAGACCAAAGCAATCCTTATTCTGGATAGAAATCTATCATAAACTTGGACTTGAAGACTTTGGCTGAGCAGGGGGAGTGTCTTGGCTGATGTCAAACATCTGTGTGCCTTGCAGCGTGATGATACTCATCAGTCAGTAGAGACTTAAGGCTCACTGTAATAAAAAGAAATTCTGCAACTGATTTCAGCAGATCAGGTATTCCAAAGTTTCAGATAAGCTTCTGTGTGACCACAACAGTATTGCTGCATGAAATTAATTTTATTATCATACACAGACTGAAAAGAAATAATTATTTTGCTTGGTGACAATTTTGGAATAAACCAGTAATTACTCTTTAGCTTTTGAAGTATGCCTCAGCAAACTACAATTTTTTACATTCTCAGCCAATTCTTTATCTCATGAATTTTATTCATTACAGAATTATATCTTCTCTCTATACTTAAATAATTAACTGAAATAGGTATACTAGAAGAGAATCCTCAGTAGTTTCCTTATTTTGTACTAGAAAAAAAGGAAAGCTATACACCGAAATGCTCAAAGAAAAGTTTACCAGAATTTTTTCAAAGTGGGTCATTTTAGCTGATTAACACCTGTATAGACAGACTCAAAAGAAGGCACACAAAAAAGTGAGATGAAGGACTGATTTCAGCTTCAATTAATTACCTTCCAAATTCTAATGAAAATTGATTCTCTGACTTAAAAGCTCAATGTGGAACAGAATAGTTTGAAGCTTCCAACTGCAAACTTCAAGCACATTTCAAAACCACAGCAAGTTGTAAGAATAATTTAGTCTGTGTGAGAGAAAAAATATTTACTGCCAACTAAAACACAGTGAGTTGAAGTGTCTGACTTCTACCATGTGCAGCACAGTGGGACCCAGACTGAGTGAAGTCTGTATACAGCACTCTGTATATGACAGCAAGGACTATTTAAGCTGAGTCTTTCCATGAGTCTGCCCATTGTGCTTTACCAGAATTTCTAGGTATTTGTAATAAAAATCTAGCACCATTGGCAACTACACTAGAGTGCCAAGAAGTTCCCATAACCTGTAAAAATCAGTAGGTTAAGTGTTATGACTGATGCTACAACCATCAGCTAGAGACAGAATGCAGCAAATAAATGGACTCCCATGTCACAAGTTCTCCCAAATGCTTACTTATCAGCTCCACAGTCACCATACTGCCTCCAGTTTTGAAAAAAAGTTTCATCAGAGAATGGCTTTGTTTTATTTTCCTTAATAGTTCCATTCTATCTTGTTTGCTGATCTTTATTCCACAACTAAGATTTCACCTAGCAACTCAGCCCAAATATCCCAAGGAATGGAAATGCTACATTTCTCTCACAGGGCTGGAGTTTCCTTCTGCTCTAGGAAAATTGGATTCCTTCTAAGAAGCACTGGGAGATACTCTGAAGCTGACACTTAATGTACAATGCTGATACTACCATAGGTATTCTGCTTTTGAAATTTGCTTATCAGCCTTACCCTTACATGATGCCAAAGTAAAGACGAAATGAAATATGGAGCCCTTCTCTGGTTGAAACAAAGCTTTTTCCTTCCACATTTCTTACTGTGCTGTACTGCAGTGTGTGCAAATTTTTTCAGGATTTTATAGACCCAGATTCCCATGATTTACTGTCACACACATATTAGATAGGGAATAAACTAGGGCAAAAATTGTAGTCAGTCTTTGTAAAACTCTTTTCCAGTGTCATTGCAAAGCACCTGTCACCCCACAGTGCTGCAGTGATTCTAATGTGGAATCAACATGGTTCTAGTTAGTGTCCAGTGTGGACAACATAGAAACAGAGAGTAAAAGTTCCAGTGATAAGTGAGCATGATTCCCCACAAAATCTAACCATCAGACAAGGAGTGAATTCTTGTGGCAGGAAGAAAGTATGATGCCCATAAGATTTTCATTTCCTTGTCCCCAAACGTCAGTCTCAATCCAGAACAAGTGACAGCTGCTTTCCATCTAAAAGCTTTAAACATAAAATATTTTGTTTTCAAAGCAAATCTATAAACCTGATTAAATAAAAACATGGTACTTGCATAATCTTAAGGGTGCCTGTGATCAACAGTAACAAAACCTATTGCTGTCCAGGCTTGTAGGCGAACTCTCAAGAGAGGCAATGCAAATTCTTGTCACAGCTATACATATTCTCAGTTCAGTGAACAGTGGCCTGTGTGTTCAGCAAAATAAATTTCCACTACCCTCTTGGTGCTAATGAGAGCCTCCTTTTCTGGTCACATTTTTACTTGTTTTGGTCAATTCTAGAAATTAATGACTAGATAGTAAAAAAATATTGTCATACATTTTGATATCAAAAGAATGCTGAATGAAGCTACCCCACAACATAACACTACTGACTATATATTTTGCTGCAATGCCATTTTTCTTTAGATTCAATAGCAGGTAAGCATTAATTAATATTTCTTCTTTTCCTCCTTATATTAAAGATTAAAGTCAGATATACCAGGGCCTACATTTCTAACAATTAATTCTATCCTTTTGTAGCTGCCTTCAGTGTTACACACTACCTCAAAATTCTGCTGCAGTATCTGCTGTCCACGTTACTCTATTCTCTGGTCTTGTTTGCTGATTTTTCTCACCATCTGATTAATCAGAGCAGCCTACTGGATTTATGCCAGGTGACCTCTCCTTCCACCTAAACTCTATTCACTCAGCCTATTTTGCCCATTTTCTTAAGGTTGTCTCATTTCCTTCATCATCATCCTTGATGTGCCCTTCCAAAACTAGGTCTACCCTATGCTTTCCTGTATACATAGGACTGTGATAATTTGCATATATTTCTTAAATGCAGTAAATAGCATTGAAATTTCTCATGTTAAAAAATACTGCATTATATAACACCCCAAATTGGAACTTATTCCACCTGAGTTGTATTTTAGCAATTCTGGCATGGGTTTGGAAAAAGATAAATAATTCAAATGCAGAAATACTGAGCTCATCATCCCACAGAGCTTTTTCTCATACTACAAAATACACAATACAGAAAAACACATGAAAAAAACTTTTATATGCTGTATTGTAGCATATAACTATACTGAAATTGAACACAATTGAATAAAATTGTTTCATTTCACAGGTAAGCCTACCTTCCCTATGAGCACTTCTCTCTGAAGAGGGGCACATCATGCCTTTTGGAAAACACCAACCCCAACAGCTGTGATCTACATCCTGCTATGATGATCTCACTTAATTTAGTTGTAAGGGGATGTTTTGCACCGTAGACACACCACCAAACAGCAAGCCTGAAGTTCTTCTATCACCTCTTGACCATCAGACATCTACCTGGTGGGCAGTGATTTGAGCCAGGATGAGTGATATGGAAATGGAAACAGAATCTTACCTTCTGGCCTTTGATCCCAGGGGGGCCTGGAAATCCCATGGGGCCTGGATCGCCCTATACAACAAAAGCATCCAGAATCAATGTGCTTCACTGGAACACGACCCAGGTTTATAAACATGTAGCACTTAATATCTCCTCTGCATGCTTGGACATTTGGTATGGAGATCTAGCTAATGCTGTTTGATTTTTATTACTTGTTTAGAGGGAGAAAATTGAAAAGGCAACAATTCCTCAGTTGGAACCATTGGGGTGCAACATGTCTGCTCCTGCAACGTGGCCAAATCATGGCCAACAAGAACAGACTTGGTTCACAATCTCACAACATTTACTTTTAGCCAACAAACAGGAATGAAGAAGCCATACAGTTGTTGAGACAACCCTTTCCTCAGAAACAAGCAGTTTCACCTCAAATTAATAAACGTATCTAACTACTACTGTGTATTGTTTGTTTTATGCCAACAATCCTCAGCCAAGAGCCAGGACACCATTATGGTGTGTGCTGTGCAAAACACAGCATCAATCTAATCTGTGTGAAAGACAACCTGAGAGATGCAGAGGGACAAAGAGGCTAGAGGGGAGCACTGCTATTCTCTTCAGGTTCTTTGAAATTCACAACCACATGATGGTGTATGGGAATGAGAATCAGAGCACCTCAAATGCTGGGCAGATGGAAAAAAGATGGAAACTTTTATGGTTGTTGCAGATGAGGAAGGAGGGAAAGTCTTTTTCTTCTTGCTCAGGATTGACAGTGAAGAGATTCACTCTTTCATGATTAGTGCCTGAATTCAAACCCAGCAAGTCAAGGAATGCATCCTGGAAGTGAGTTATCATCCAAGTAAATTTAAGTCCATTAATTACAGTGAGCAAATTTGATTTGAGGGGAAAAATTAAGAAATCAATATAATGAGAACTAAAAATGCATATCAATCCCATAATTTTGGATTAAAAATGCAGTCTTCATATATTTAGGAATAGTCATACAAATATACAGGAGGGTTTTAGACTGTTCTATGGCTGCTTGGGTTCACACCAAAGAACATAGCTTGAATTTCAGACAGCCATGTACAACTCACCACACTATGATCTGATTACCAAAAAGCTGGCTAGATTAAAATAAAGCTATTTCTATAGAAGCTGCACTTCAATTTCTCATCAGTGCATCAACAGATATTCCTGAATTTCTTCTCAGCAGCCCTTAAACGTTGTCAACATGCATTTGTGAATTTTAGGGTTTGACAGCATGTATGCACTAAAAAATAAGTTATGTACACATACATCAGCAGCTAATAAACCACAGTTTATTTGCTAATATTTTTTCATAACAGACAGCAGTCCTCAACTCTTACAGTACTTCCTACTTGGCACAAAAATTCCACAACTGATCTACTAGTAAATGCTCATATTAAAACTTAGCATAAATGCAAGATATTCTTAAACAATACAGCATAGCCTAACACATTAAAATGCAAACATCCAACTACATTTTAAGTGTTATCATATTTCCATGTATGAAACTTTAGTGTCAATCTAAAAATGAAACAATCACAAGTTTTCAAGCCTACAATTCTGTGAAGAATGGAAGATTTGAATATTTATACTCAAATACTTTGGGCAGAGAAGGCAACAACTAGTTTGGCTAAAGAGGCTCAGGAGATAGTGGCAGGAAAAGCCTCTGAAGTGAAAGGACAAATTTTAGCATCAACAGTCCATTTTACAATGTGGTGAAATACAATATGCCCTAATGTGCGTACTTGTCTTCACCAAATTCTGGTTTACACAACTTTCTAGAGTAATGCAAGGTACTAAGGAAAACTGAAATCTGTTATATCAGTGTAAACCTAATCCAATTTCATTGCTCTAAAAGTCCTTGCATTTTATTTTTATAAATTAAATCAAATACATAATTTAATTTTCAATTTTTAATATATTTTTAAATTTTCCTTGGATTTATTATGTCACCTGTGTCTACAGTGGTCAATCTAACACAATTAACTGCTAAAATACACCAGTGTTAAAGTGAATACAAAGCACTTTTCTTTATATTAATTAATATATAATTAATTGTATGTATTTTGTCTGAATATTATATGAGACTTCCCAGAAGAATGAGACAGACAAAACATTTCTCTATAATTAAGAAAAATGATACCTTTTCTCCACATTTTGCCCGTCCTGGAGAGAATCCTGGGTCTCCTTTAGGGCCCTGTTGCAGAGAAATTAAACTCAGTAATACCACTGGGAGAGAATTTCTAATAAGATATGCTAGTTTCTAATAAGATATGCTAAAACAAGTATTCTCAACAGTTACAGCAAGAGAAAAAATGTAAATGTGTTTCCTATTATAGACATTTTTCTCATAACTTTTTCAGTAAAGAACTAGGAAAAAATAAGACCATGCAGGTTCACACTGAAATGAGATTTACATTTCCCAAATTTTGTAAAGTCACAAAATTTTGAAAAGCAGATTTATTGTAAATCCAAGCAGGATTAGAGCAGACGCTCCAGTCAAATTTTCTGCCCATGTCTCCATCACTTCAGGACACCAGCTGTTCCTCCAGCAATGTGCAGCATTATCAGGCTGTATTACTGCATGCACCATAACCTTGTACAGGTTTCCTCAGGCTCAGCCTTCCCACAGTACCAGGATCCACAAGATTAGATTTTCTTAACTAATCTATTTTTCAAAGAGCCAAGAATAAAGCCAAACCTCATGGCTACCCTTAGCTTACTTTTAAAACATCCCCAATTGTTTGTCAGGAATTAAATGCTGAGGGGTTGGCTATTGGCTGGAACTGCTGGCCCTCACTCAGGGCTGGGCACTTTGCTGCAAGGATATTAATGTTGTGCCACATTTCAGAAGCAACTGCATAAAGGATCCTTCAGCACTGGAGGGAAAAATTCATGCATCTTAAAGACAGAATAAAATTCTGCCTTCATTTACTGCTAGAAAACTCTTGCAACTCATCTGCCATGTTTTAATATCAAACAAGAGTGTGTTTGTTTCAGTGTGGTCAACTGGATCTTCATAGCCAAAACTTTGGGAGTACCTGAAGTTAATTTTTATTTAGAGAAAACCACTCCAGAATATACTTGTATTGAAAGGATAACTTATAATCTAACAGAAATGAAAGAGATCACTAAGTACCTAGCAATACATATATTTTTATATTTAAGAATATATATAGTACGTACACATATGTACAATTCCTTCTACTCTTAAACTCATAGACAGAGCTACAGAACTGATCAAAATTATCATCCGGTGGAGGGAGAAAATAAATTATAAAACAAAGCCAAGGAGTAATTGGTTACAATTAATTATTTTCCAAGCAATGTATTCTATTATATAGCCAGCATAAATATAGTAAAAATCAATTATGAATCTTTAACTGTCCCTATTGAACTAGATAAAAAGAAAAACACACAAAAAAACCAGAGTCACTTGGTTTCACAGCAGTTGGCACTGAAAGCTTTATTAAATTTCTTTTTATGTCCTCAAGCAAATTTTAGCACCTGTCATGACATGTCAGATTCCTGCAATTAGGAATCATACTAACCAAGTCATGGTGCTGCCTTTTTTCCTAACAGATCTTTCAAATTGTTCAAACTAAATATGAGTTGAAGGCATTCTGCAACTTCACTAATCTGTCAAATCTATTTAAAGGGCCTATGTTACACAAGATTGAAGGTGTTATTTGAGCTTTCAGTCCAGTATTTTCTCTTTGACTTTGAATATCACGTCCACAAATCTTCAGAAAAGTATTCTAGCATATTAATTAATAATAGTGCCTGAGATATTAGAATATTTCATTATCAAAGACTGGACATGGACAATGAAACAGCAATTTATAAGCAATGACAGTCTACATTTTTCTTTTTTTTTTTTTTCTTTAAGCAAAGCAGAAGTTTACAGAAATTAAGCATTTAAACCTCATTTAAGTTTATCAGAGGCTGAGCTGATTTATAGGAACTCTTTTGGGAAGTACAGATGACTTGCAAAGATAACTATTTCCAAGTCATCACTATACACACACACATAGGTGATTTTATTTCCACTGAGTAATCTATTTTGTTTTGATATGAAGTTCAATTTGATTGATCACATATAATTAAAATAGGTTTATAGTAGCAGTCTCCACCTATAAACAAAAGAAGGCCAATTACTTCTATTATAGGAAACAGTTCTGGGGCTTCCATAAAGTCATTAAAAAGTTCAGGTATTCACATGGCACCATGGATAAATAAACTCACCTTGGGACCTGGCAATCCTGGCAAACCTGGGTTACCATGTGGTCCTGGAATACCCTGTTAAAAAAACCCAAACAAATGAAGGAAAACGAGAAATGGGATTACTCAGTACACCACTGAACAAAGGTGAATGGTTTGCAGAGAAGAATTTTACTGCATCTTTCCTGCTTTTAGAATCACTGGTTAGGATTTTCAAAGGATTCACAGGAAATAAAACATACACTCCTTCCTAAAAATTAAAAGTGAAGGTAAATACTCCCCTTTCTTTTACAAATCTCAGTTTCTATTGTCTTCCCAGGTAATTCTTAACAGGTGTTTGGCACGGTCACTGCAATGTTGCTCTCCAGCTACAACACTTGAAGGCATGGAATAAAATCAGTATTTAAGCATTCTGAGGTACCCAGTACCCAGCTATACACTGTAAAGAGAAGGAAGTGGATGAGTTCTCAGTGACTTAAAAGATGTCTCAAAGCAATGTACCCCACCTTCTTTAAAAAATAAAAATCACAGATTTTCCTGTTTCTCCCACAGCTAGTGGAGCAAATGGACTTGCTACTAAAATCATTCAACTTAACCTGTTCCAGGAACAGAATAAGCTATGAAGACGATCTATGCCTTCCAGCATAAGTGTCTGTTCCTGCAACACATTCAGCAATCTTCACTCCTTGAAAAATTGCACATTTGGGAAAATATTTGTTGCAGTGGCTGTCAGCAGCTATTCATCTTCCAAGTACTGAAAGACCAAACTGCTGAATGTCTGTCCCCAGTAAGCTGGCAATAAAGCTTCTGTTGAAATCACTAAGGCCAAAATTCTTCCAAAATCCAAACACAAAATACAGTAAGAATACTTCTAAACTTTCTTGTCTATTCAGTGGTCTAACAAGAGATAAACTCAGTGTCTGTCTTTCCAGCACGAGGCTGCATTTATCAATCACACCTTGCAGTAACACTGAAAGGTCTATCTCTTAATGCTCCCTCTCACTGACAATGTTGACATAACTCCACAGAAATGCTAATCCCATGTGCTGCTTGAGAGATTAATTTGCACACTGGCAACTTTGGAGGCACTCTCAGGGATTCAGAAGAAAGGAAACAAATAGAAAGTGCCAACACAGCTGCAGTGCCATAGCAGCTCCTACTTTCATGGCCTGCAGTGTTACTGTCTTGGGGCACAGTATTGGAATACAGAAGTGCAAAAGCATTCTCATGGAATGAGGCATCAGAGGAGTTTGAAGCCACTGAAATTTCATTATCAAGAAACTTGGAACAAGCCAAGGCACTTGCAAAACATTGTCAGATGTGGACTTCTTTACCATAGAATTGCAGGGATCAAAATCAGTTTTCAATGGGAATTTCTAACCATTAATCATACGTGCCCCAAGTATCCCAACCATGTGGATCTCTGTCAGGATCAGATTTGGACACACACTCTGATGAAGGCCCAGGCAATGCAGCTCTGCACTCTGCTGCTTCCCTTTGACACCTTGAGTCACATTTTAGGATCACAAATGGCAGCTCATGTGAAGGAAAGCAGAAGTCACAGGGCAGGCTGCTAGATGAGGAAAAGAACTTTGAGTCAACAAAGTTTTCACAGGCTTTTTGACTCACAAAACTCCTGTCATAACATTCATCATCACTAGCTGCACCTGCCTAAATTTATCAGTATGGTATAAACGAATGAACACTGACATTTCAAAACCATTTATTTTTTTATCAAATAGTTTTATAGACTTGCTTAGCCCATATAAATGTATTTTAAACTTGGAACTAGTGGTAAATATTCATCTCAGCTATTTTCATACTTTTCCAGGCATCTCACTGTAAGCTGTCCCTTCACATTGGAAAGCATATCCTACACAATAATTAATCCAGAGAACTCACACAGTAGAGCACTGTGCTTTTAAGTACTCTACACCTGTAAAAGAACTATCAGAAAAAAAATTCCAAACAAAAATTGCAGGTGGGCAAGGGCAATCTCACCAACAGGCATGGCTTTAAACATATGAACAGCCTCCTCTAAAACAAAGAAAACTTCCCAATTGTGAGGATCTACTTGGATATGTGAGTCCTGCCTCTGATGAAAGACATATCCTTGCCACAGGCAGTGTGCAACATAAAAAAGCTGAGTTGTATAAATTGCCAGGTCTCACACAGAGGGATCCAAGAAGTCATGAAGAGATGAATTTGAAGGAATGCTTTTCATTTTATGCTTTTAAATGTGTCTCTTCTACTCCCTTGCCTCCAAAATGCTCTAAAGCATTAGTCTGTTTTTGGCTTCTTTGACCAGTGCACCTCCTACCCATGAGGCCAAATTTAGAACATCCTGTGCTCTTCTGGCTATTGAACGTTCCTCAAAGGCTGAATCAAAACTCCTCCCACACACCTGCTGAGTCTGCATATAAACCACTCCCATATCTCCCACTTTGGATGTTGCCTTGATGAGGGCACTCCCGCCACAACCCTTCACATCCCCAGCTACCACGGCCTGAAATCATCCACACAGCAAACCTTCACCTGCTCCCTCCAGCTGCCCTTCCCCTAAAACCCTCCCTGATCAACCATCACCTCAGGGACTGCTCAAGCAAATGGATGTTGTACACACCTGCACCAACACAGATTCACCCCCTTTTGCCTCGTCAGGCACTCTGTGCAGTGGCACAGCCTGTCCCCGTTGGTGGCAGTGGGGCACAGGTCACTGTGGCAAAGCCCACGCTCTGTGCCCAGGCACAGGGCAAGGCTGCTGGCCCTGCTCCTGCCAGGGTGCACCCACCCACACAAAACAAACCATTTCCTACCCTAGCTCGTTTCTTTACCAAAGTGCCCTGATATCAACCTGTGATCCAGCTGCTGAAGCTCAAGAGACTAGAAGAGATTTTGGGGATTACTTTTTCCCCCCCACTCTGTCTTGCAGTGGTTAATTTTGTATCCTGTGCCTGCTCCTCCGAGGCTGTGGCCTGCACTGCTCACTCCCCCTCACTCCAAAAACAACTGAATAGGACCTTAGATTGCAGCAGATGGGAGCAGCATGGAAAAACCAGAAGTTCATATTGGGAGCAGCAAAACCAGGTACAAATATAACAAGGCTCAGTGTGTGCACCCATATATGGAATTATCTACACTGGAGGCTCACAGCAGGAGAAACTTTGTTTGTCTATCAGCCAAATGGTAAGAACCATACACTTTGATAATCACTAAGTATATGAATAAAGTTGAGAAAAACAAAATTATGCAAACTCCAGTCTGATTATTGGTGCCCTGCCTAGAGGTGCAGAAGAACATAGTTGTTTTACTCACCCGAGGACCTCTCTTCCCTGAAGGACCAGGTAAACCTGGAGGACCTGGAGGACCCTGGTGATAGAAAATCAAAGCAGTTGAGGCTAAAACCTGACACAAGGACAGTATCACAACTCTAGATGAGACCAGTTTTGCTAACTGACACCCCTGTGCTCTTGCTGACCTCCTCAATTTGAAAACCAGTTCCAAAACTACAAGGAAGTGTGTTTTTAATCTGACTCCAAATCAGATTTCTGTTTAGAAAGTATCTTGTGTCAGAGAAATTGGAGCTAACAGTCTAGATAGTAACTTTTACTCAAGTGTATTGGTACTAAAGGAAGAAAAGATTCAATGAAGAAAGCAAGTGCAATGTATTTCTAAACAAAGGATAGAGAATAATTAAGCCTTTTCAATAAGCCTGCTGGCATGACAAACATTTTAGAAAGATTGGAGTAAGTACGAAAAAATAAGCTACCACCTCACAGAAATGAAAATAAAAAAATTCTCATTCTCACAGAAAGGGAAAATAAATGTGGACAAACTACTGTTCAGTTTCCTATTAAAAGCTTCAACTAAGAATAACTGGTAGCACATTTGCCCTTCTACATAATGAATATCATTCTCATTAAAGATCATGCAGACTTTTTAAGATGCTAGTATATGAGCAAATGCATCTTCTGCAAATGAATTAGATTTATTAGTCACCCTATTAGACAGTGAAACAGCCCCTGCATATCTAGGTGTTTTGAACATAGAAACCTTTCCTTTTCTATATAATGCCTGCTGTTCAGATTCCAAACCCCAGGATCTACTTCATTGTATTCAAATACAAATGAGTGCTCTAAACTAAAATCTGCACTACTTTCTATTATATTTCACCTATCAAATTAGAGTCCTATGGAGGGATGGGCTGTTCTTAAGGGTGAATTCACCCCCATCCACATGCCTGCACAGCAAACCCCAGCTGTAACAGGAACCACGTACTTTCTGCAAGGGCACAGGAGCCTCAGGAAAGTCAGACCTTTCACCCAGGCTTCCTCACACTCCCCTGTTCTCTGTCTCCTCTCAGCTGAGACACCAGGCAAATCACTGAGTACCACACTGCCCACCATCAAACAACAGTGCTGAAAACTGGCTGAAAGGAACACCAGGAAAACCAGAAGGGCCATTATGGTGGCTGAAATGACCAACACAAAGGTTTTACAAAACAGGAAAGAGATGAAAAAGGGAAGTGAGGAAGGAAAAAAAGACAAACACCCTTGAGGAATTTATTAGCAAGCAACATTTCATTAAGACAAAAGCTGGATTTTTTTTTTAAACCTCCAGTTTTGTGTGACACTTCTTTTTTTCTTAGAAAGGTAATGTCACTGCAGAGAAGATAGTGCTGATTATGGAATTTAGACATCATCAAGCTAATTACATTAATTTAGCCAAAATACAGATCACTTATGCACAGTTCTGGGAAAACCACTGTTGTTCTGAAGAACTAAAAATATGAATTATTTCCTCTCAAAATAATCATAACAGAGGGGTTTAAATGCAGTTGGGAGTATCTGCATGTCTATATATGCTACATTAACTCATGCTGAAACCCATGCCCGCACTTCCCTCTCCCACAAATCTGTGTAACAACCCTGGTCTTTAGATCAACCATGTCATGCTTTTAGCATCAGATGTTCTCTATTCACTATGACTGCATAAATGCTCACTGACACCCTCATTTTTCTGAAGCAGAAAGACCCCATGTTTAATAGTACAAGAAATGTAACAGAGAGACACATGGAAAATTCTTGACCTGGCTTTTTTGTCCAGGTTCAAAAATGCACTTGAAAGGGCACAGAAAGCTCCCACCCTCCCCTGCTGAAGTAGTATGTTTTTAATATCTCCTCTCAAAATTTAAGAGAAGCCTTTTGATTATATAATTATCCTGGGACTACAAAAAACCCCCATATTTTTTGTTAAGTTGAATGGTTGCAACTAGTGTGTATTCTTTTGTGATTCGTGTTCTTCTCTATCCCCATTTCAGACATTTCCTTAAAAATATATAAATAGCTAAACCCACCATTTTCCTAACAGAAATCTTACTGAGTATTAAGAGCCTTGATCTTTGTTGCTGATTTATTGAATGAGGGCAGTGAGAATATTTTTCCCTATGTGGCCTCTAAATTTTTTTAAACACTATCTGCTTCCTTTGCTACAGAAAACAAATAAATGAACACCCAAATCAACCCACCCTTACTTTGATTACTCTAATTCAAACCTAAGTATCTCTTTTCGTGCAAAAAGAAAACCACAAAAAAAAAAGGAAAATCTAATCACAACCAAGCCCTCAGAAACCCCTAAAAGAAGCAGTAAAATATATTTTGAACTAGACAGAGGGAGATTAATAACATTTTCCCAGGGCATTTTAAAACGAAGACACTGTTGTGGATGAAGTCTCTGGTTCACAATAATAAGTAGCTAGCCCCAGCCATCCAGGTGTTTGATTAAAAGAAGAAAGAACTCTCCTTAACCAGAGGATGTTACTCTTTAGCCTCCACCACAGACTCCTCCCTACAACTCAAGCAACATCTCTGCTGAGAGCAGATTTCAGCAGAGCACACCTGAGTCTTCCTGGACATGCTTTCCCAACTAGCAGTTACACATTATTCTGTCCTGTGTATTTCTAAAATCTGGGAAAGCAACTACAACTTCAGTATGACTATTTTTGTACTTGCTAGAAAGCTACTTAAGCCTCTCAGGCATCCATGTAAAACCACAGAAATCAACATCTGACAGTGAGCCAATCTCTCTTAAACCAAGGAATAAATCACTTGTTTGAACAGCTTTTCTTCCAACTACTGGAAACAGTACCTAAACAAACCTGAAGCAATTAGAAATGTTAATGTGATTTTCAGCATTTGATGCTTTAACCACCACTATCAAACAAAACAAAACAAAAAAAGAAGTTACTTTGTATAAATATTACAGATGCTAAATTAAAATTGTTTAACAAAATGAGTTTGCTTAAAACAGATCATTTGTAGCTTAAGAAAGCTACTACAACTTAATGTATTTAGGAATTGTAAAACTTTCATTTAGTTATTGAGCAAAGAAGCTTGAAATCCAAATAATCACTGCTTAATCCTGAAATAATAAAAGTAGATGCTACTCTTCCAGAAATTTTTCACAGCCCTTCCAATGGTCACTGGAATAAATGTAAGGAACTTTCCTAGACATGAAATAACTTACATTATTTTCCTAGGTACTGAAGCCCTGTGTCACTTGTGTTACATGTGTTTTAAACTTGACCTATTACCCAAAGGTAATAGGAAACATTTCATTTACATATAGCAAGTCTACAAGATTTCAGATGCACAGCAATAAATTCTGCATTAAGTAGGTAAAACTTCTGCACAGGAACATGTTGATCCTCATGACATTCAATATCTAAAACCTATTCACTGAACTTTTTCTTGTGAAGCAACTATGAAGTTTCTCTTTCAAAGACTCTCGACTATATTTCAGCCACTCAAACTCAGCTCACCTCAAACTACACTTTTTAAAAAGACTAAGTTAAAAAAACATATCAGTTTAACACCTGATTCATCAAATATGAAGGCAGGCAGTCTTTCAGCAAAACAAAAAGCCCATGAAACTTTCTGCACATCATCACCAAAACACCTGAAGTAAACAGAATCATCAGGCTCCAAACCTATTCTGAAACCTCTCCATGAGGGAATTTCACTTCTAACACTGCTAATATAATTTGTTCTATTGTTCAGGTATTACTCTGATAAGCTATGCTTTCCTTCTATCCCTAAAATTTCCTTCTCTGTCTTGCCATACTTTATGTGAAGAAGCAAAAGGTATCTTTATTAACTAGCCCTTTGCAAAACTATATTCATTCCTAACTTTCATTACTAAACACAATTTTGTTTTAAATTTTGTTCAGAATCATATTTTCTATAACTATATCTGTATTACTGCAATCAGCTGTAATCCTTTCCATCTGTCTACGTCCTTTTTAAAGCTCCTCATCTAAAGTTGAGGGCACTTCTCCAAACTGCAACCTGATCATACCCAAACCAGTAGAAAAAGGTAGCCTTTCTCTGATACTCACCATCCTCCTAATGTATCAAACATCACAGCAGAAAGATGTATTTATTCTCTACTGTGGCATGGTACCAATCTATGATCCTCATGACTGTCAAAGCAGTCACACCCCCATAATCTATTTGTACTTCTAATTTCTGTATTATTGCACTCAATTTAATCCCATCAGTTTTAGACCATCTGGAATTCCAATGCTGTCACTCAGAATTATTCTTTGTGCTCCTAGCTTGCTTTTTGTACCTTCTTTAAGCACTTAATACAGATATTGATTTAACTGTTGAGCAACAAGGATTCTTCCAAATTTGAATGTCCATCTGCTGTTTTAATTCTTGTTTCATTTGCATTTCACTGGAAACAATAAAATCTGTACACTTCTCTTTCCAAATGCCCTAGAGCAGGCAGTCACCTCTGTATGATTAACCTCCTTTCTTTATAGTTGTGGAAGTCTCCCTTTCCCTATCAAGAATTCCTACAACAGTCAAAGCAATGTCATCAACATCAGAGAAACATATATATATATATATGGCTTTAGATTATGGATTAAAGTTTTTCAATACTGTTGTGCAGAAGATAGGGAAACTGCAGCAGTTCTACAGGAATTAAATTAAATGTTTGAATTTTTAACAATAACATTACTTTTTGCTACTAAAAACCTGCAAGAATCTAAACCTTTTATCTGAATCATCAGATACTGAGATTACTCAGCCTGGGCAAGGAAATGCATGAAAGGGATTAAGTGACCAATACATTCCCTGCAGTCAGGGGGAGCCTCAGCAAACAATTTTGTTCAACTGAGAAATAAGCAAAGAGTGCAATAAGTGGAAGTGTGAGAGGTTAGCTGAAAGTAAAGTAAGTGAAATAACCAATGTGTGAAAGGGAAGCTACTGCAGTTCATTTAGCACTACATTTAGGATCTCTGAACTGTTCTCTCAGTGTTCTTACTCTCACATCTCTTGATTGCAACAGGACATCTCATCCAGGACTCAATTCTGCTTATTGCAGGGCTTGCCATTTCCCATTCCTCCTGGCAACAATTCCAGACTGCTTCTCTTTACCAACCAGAAGGAACATCACCCTTTGGTCTTCTACCATTCCTCCCTTCTGGCAGAGTGTCTTGAAAATCCAGAAAGTTTTCCAATAGAGGAAACTAATTCCTAGTTCATGTCTCTTGGAAGAGAGAACTCTCTTCTCTTGCTCATCCTGAGTAGATAGACCTGAAGATTCAATTACCTACCAGCAAGTAACATAAATCAGCTCATCAGCTCACATCAGCCTCACCTTTTACCAGTGTCAGACTAGGCACCATGTTATTGCAAACTACTTTAGGACTGTGCAATGAAAAATATCAGCTTGACAGTTAAACAGTTAAAAATAAACATCACATTTATTTTTGTAATCTTTACAGATTGCCAACACCCTCTGCATCCCACAAAGGAGTGGCTCATCAGATGAACGGAGCAGCATTTCCTTGAAAGAAGTATTTCAGGAAATCTTACTATTCCAGTTTAAACACACTTTATATTTTTCTAGGGGGTGGGGGGTGGTCATTGGAACTGCTAGAATTTTAATCAGGTCTTAATAGTTTTGAAGAAATAGCTGTTCCCTTTTTATACCCTATCCATAAATGAAAGCCTGGATTCTGGAGTCCTGCTTTGCAGTGGTGGGTGAATTCCACAGCTGTGGGATCATGGAATATAAGAGGCCTAATTATACAAGGCAAGAATCAGTTCTGGTAGATGATTAAAAGCTAAAAGAAGCTGAGTAGTTTAAGAACCACAAAAGCCAGTTCTTGCCTGTCAATTCCAATAGAATGAACATTAACTTCTGCGTTCAAATCTTGAAAGAAGATTCAAACCAACCACAACACAGTAAAAGAAGTAAAAAGAGGGGCTTTCATGCCTCATCAGGACTTTTAGCTGCAAGGGAAATTTTCAAGGTTTTCAGTGTTGCTTTTTTATGCTCCACGTTGCAAAGACTCCATGAGTACTTATGTACTAAAGTGTTAGAGCCACGTATATAAAAGCTGCATTAATTCTCCTCTTGTCTACATAGGAGGACTAGACTGAGAAAGCAAACCAAGATCATCCCTTCAAGTCTGAGGCCAACAGCAGTAGCAGATACTGAGCTTCACAATCTCCATAGAGCACAACTCTTAGTTTCATGCAGAGACCTCATCTCCCTTTGGTGTCAGCCTCTCTGGCAGAGCAGCTTTTAGCTTTGCCTCTGTTCCAGCAGGTGCTGCTGGCCCCTTCAGCCAACCCAGGGCCCACAAAGGTCTAGATTAACTTCCCATCTCTGCCACAGATCTTTAAGACCTTGGGCATGTTTTCTAAATCCTGACCTAGCAAAACACCTCAGCACAAATGCACCATATCCCTACAGTCTGCATTTCTAAGCAAGACAAACTCCTCTGTCCCCAGTCTGTAAGACAGGCACTGAAGATGGTAACACAGACACCTCTGAACCCTTGAAATTAGCTGTCATCCTTGCCACTGTATGTGTAGTGCCTGTGTCTAGAAAAACAAGCCAGAGCATTTGCTTGGAGTTTCTTAGTAGTGCAAACAACCAACATTATCAGCAGCCATGTCTGTGACATGTGAAAGAGAGAGGATTTCACTTTCTTGGCTGTGACTGACTGAAATCACAACAAACAAGCTACAGACTAAAATTAAAACCTTCCATTAGTAGTTACTAAACATCCTAAGGTCCAGAAATGGAAATTAACCTCATGCTGATGACAGCTACATGCTTAGTGGTAAGTTACCATAAATGCTATCATAAGGGACAAGGAGAGAAAAAAGGACTGACTTCACAATCAAAAAAGATTAAGCACTTCTGGAGTAGTGTGAAATACTCATTAACACATTTTTCAAATGTGTAACAATTACTTTGTGCCTGGATCCTGTTTAGAGTAAAAACTGAATTTTTGATTAGGTTCTTAGTTGTTAAGTAGTTCAAGAAAAAAAAATCAGTGCTGAAAGAATAGACACAATACATTTATGGGCATATTGAAATATATATTATGAGCTGCTTAACGTGTATCAAATTGCTGTCCAGTAATGACCACACAGATGAACACTTACAAAACCAAAAAAAAAAAAAAAATTATTTACTTCATGCTATGGTTTAAAAATTTTAACAAAAATCTCACACAAGCACGAAGCATGATCTTTCATAATCCCCAGGCTAAGCAGGAACTGATGTTCTTTCTGGTCTGTAGCTTCACATATATGGGCACATTTTTACGTATGAAAAGGTTTATGAGCCTTGTGCATACAATAAAAAAGGATAAACAAGTTTCTATTAGAAACACTACTGTGCATTTTCAATTCTATCAAAAATCACTTACCCTGTGAACTGAAAAAATATCTCAAAATCTTGTAAGACTGTTCTAAAAACCATTTTCCATGCAGGTTTGCTTGACCCCATAACCTTGGGTTATGAATGATTACAGACTAGATTCTGCAGCTGGTCTATTTCTACAACTATAAATTTTGACAGCATTGCTCAACTAAGAAAACTGTGTCAGTCTTCCAAGCAGCCTGGTTGTTCTTTTTATGGACCAGGACCTATATTTCTGAACTGCATTAAATTAGCCTGCAATTTTATTAAGTGAGCAGTCTCTGTAAATTAGTAGTTACAAACATCCAACTGCATTCCAAATTTTAAAGAAGTCTGGGTTGCCTACCACTTCACCAGGATGTGAATATCTTGGATGTCTTTATATTCTTCCAGTAAATAAAAGTATATGACACTTACACTAAAATTACATGCGAGAAAGAGACATATTTAAGGCAGACAAACATTTGTACAATACAGCTGGGAGAAACTGCAGCCACAGCTTTGGCATGCTTGGAGATGTTTCTTTCAAAGCCTCTGTTAAATGTATGCTGCTGCAATATAGTAAAAAGAGTAATAAATATAACTTACAGGAGGTCCAGTTTCCCCCTTTGGACCTCTGACACTTCCCCTTTCAAACATTTTGCCAAGATCTTCATAGTCATAAGCATAATTATCAATACCATTTTCATAACTGTTTTCTGTATGATAAGTCTCATCAGCATCAAATGCACCTTCCTGCCCCGGATGGAGTTGATTATCCAGAGGGAGCTCAGCAGGCAAACTGTACAGGGTTGTGTTGAAGATTTGCTGCTTTTTGTTTGGTTTGTCTAAATGCTGGTTTGCTTTTTCCATTCCCTTGCTTTTAATTTTACCCTGTTTTACAGGGGAGATCAGAGAAGGCTCACTATGTCTGCCTGCATCCTCTGCGGTATTAGCTGAACTATTTGGAGATGATCCTGCAGGGGTTTTAGTGATGTTTCTTTTACTGCTCATCTCCTGCTGCTGAAGAGCCAAATCAATGTTCTCCTGGAGTTCTGTTTGAGGCCAAGCTTCCAGCAACAGAGGTTCGGTCTCTGCAAACTCCCATACAGAGGCATTTCTTAACTCAACGTGGTCTGGTAGAAAGTGAATCTGAGCAACATTGGTAACAGGCATCTTTGATACTTCTTTCCATCTGTAAGCTGATATATCTTCCTGGTTTTCCTCATCAATGATCATCTTGGAAAAAACATCCAGCCCATCTGCCCCAAGCAAAGCCCCATGCAGAGATCGATAGGTTTCAGCCTGGCGACACTGCTGTTTCACATATTTACAGTAGTTTGCAGAAGCTTCTGCAGAGGGAATGATATCAAGCTGACATATAATTCCTTCAAAGCTGACAGAGTGAGAGTTCATCCTTCCCAGGGTAAATACACCCTCTGAACCAAATGTCTCCACTTCAGAAAGTATTTCACTGCTG
Source organism: Rhadina sibilatrix (assembly GCA_013400275.1). Lineage (NCBI taxonomy): Eukaryota > Metazoa > Chordata > Aves > Passeriformes > Phylloscopidae > Rhadina > Rhadina sibilatrix. The sequence goes on along the minus strand of VWYO01006325.1, from coordinate 312,223 downwards.
TAGTACTTGTTTCCACACTCAGCAAATATTGAGACAGTCTTGTCCCCAACGCCAATGGCAAATGAATGCCATTGTTCATTATGAACACAATAATCAAAGTACACGGGCTGCTTCCCTCCCGTGTGCACTGCTACCTTTCTCGGTAGCAGCTGGACACCAAACTGCAGTCTGCTTCTCTTCCTCACACTGAAAAGGAAAGCATTACTGACTCTGTAAGAGTACAACCCAACCAGTAAGGTGAACTGATGCCCTAGATTCGATGGTAGGACTTGAGTGATGGGGGACTCAATATGTGCATCAGTACTTAGCACCACTCCTGACGCAGTCAGACGAACACCCTGAGGGAACAGGGGGGATGTTGAGGGCACTGTTGACTCTGATGGCTCTTGGACATCTCTCACAAGGCCTAGTTGATGAAGAACATCTATTGCTGTAAAAAGAAATAAAGGCACACTGTTGATTTAATTTACAAGCTCACACATTCAGATCCATATAAAAAAATGTACACACAATATTTTAACAAATCTGTACTTCTCAGAGCATATACACTTCACACAGTAAGGCCACCAAATTCCTAGTGGAAGGCACTGATCTTTCACATAGATCAAAAAATAATTAAAGCCAGAGCAAAACTTCCATCTTAAAAGAAACCAACCAAACTAAACAAGCACGCAGAAAGGCCCACAAAATGCCCATTGTAGGTTAACTCACTAATGAAAGTGAAAAATCCTCATTTGCTCCCCTCAAACTTTCCAGTGATCAGTGAATACACTTTGGTTAGTTCCTTATTTACTTGGCTAATCTTGTCTACTCTTTGAGTAGAGAATTACGTTTTTTTAGAAAAATTTTCTTTTGCAAAAAACCTTCTGCAATAAATCCATGCTGTCCTTTATATTTATGGCATTGACTGATTGATAGAAGTGCCTGCCTGTTTGCGAAAGGTGCAGAAATACTGCAGATGTTGAATCAAAATACAATCACAGAAATATGGAAGGAGAAGATTAGGAACTAAACATATGACATGGAAAAAGGAACAACATTTGCTTGGCCAGGAAGGTTTGGGGAAATCTAAATAAAATAGTCCATTATCTGAATTGAGGCCGTAAGAAAATGGAGAAAAGCCGAGGAGTAATGAGCTGCAGCACAAGAAATTTCAGCTCTGTACAAAGAAAAAGAATTCTCATTGCAAAAGTGGTTAAGTGCTGGAGCAGGGCACAGAGACATTGGACAGAGACATTGGATAATCTCCATTCTTGACTTGATTTTCAAAGATTTTCAAAGACCAAAAGGACAGGACCCAACAACCTGTAGTAACGTCAACATTGACCTTGACCTCAGCAGGAGTTGGGACCAGATGAGGTCCAAGGTTCCCCTAACCTAAATTTTGGGATTTTTTTTTCACAAGGGGAAACTGAAGACTAGTTTTCATAAACAGCATTGCACAGCAGCATACAATATCATCTGTTTCCACCTCTCACTAGAACAGCTTCAGTGAAACAGCTATATTAAAAATTACTTGTAGTATCTAATAGTTGCACTGATCAAATAAGCCTGGCTTGTCAGACGCAGGCACTTCCTACAGCATTTGACTGAGACTACTTTTGCTATGGACATGCTCAGACTAAGTAAATAAAACTATTATATGGCACAACAAAAATTTAGAGTAATGAAGAATAGTTAAGGATTTGCTGCTATATTATAAGAGCCACTGAAACAAATGGATGCTTACACTTTAAGTGGAAAAAAAAGTCTCCTTTCCCAGTTTCCCTTTCTCTGTTTACTGAATGTATTCATAGCAAACTTTAAGAATAGACAGATGTTGGCTAAGTTTCAGTGGTAAATTATGAGAATTGCCTGAGATTTCCTTGAGAGTGATTTATAAGTTGGAACCAAAAGCATCAACCTGAACACACTGTACATCTTGAAAATTAATTACACACCTTGTAGTGTTTCTAGTCATGTTTGAGATTCATGGACGGGCCAAGATGATCCTGGCGAGTAGCCAGGGCAGATGGAGGTATGGAGAAAGAGTATTTCTGCAGAAAGTCCTGTGTATGCCAATTTCTCAAGATGTTTTGCCTCAGAGCAATTAATTCACTATGGCTGTATTTTTATCTGTCAGGCTGATAATAGAGGTCAGGTTATAGTAGAGCTCTGAAGCACAGTGCATCTGCTAATGAACCACCACACTTTCCCAGGACCCTGTCCTGCCTGGTCTGTCTGTAGCTCTGGAGGAGAAAGCTGTGCTTGCACTGCCCTTGTGAAGGGAAGCTGGGAAGAAACACAGGTCCTGAGCTCTGGGCAATCCAATCTTACACATGCAAAATCCTCACGGCAGAATAAACTGCTCCACTACTTCTGTGCACTGGCTGGGCCAAGGGACTGCACAAGAACAGCTGCTAGTCCAGCCTAAGGTTGTGTCTAAATATCACATTCTAATCTGAAAAATTGGGCAATTTGTAATTACATTGTATTTCTAAAAACTTTCAATTGCATATTTTTATTTAAAAATAGTAACGCAAGTGATCTATTCAAAGTAATATAAATTCAAGTATAAAATAAAAAGCTTTAAAATTACATTCAAGTCTGTCACTACTCAGTGGCAAACTGCAAGCAAAATTGCCAAATTTTTGGTAGTTCTGATTTGAAAAGAGCACAAAGTTCAAAAGTTATTTAAAAAAAAAAATCATGCAAGCATGATGAGGAAAAACATTTTTCCTATCCTGCAAATAGATTTCTGCAAACAATGACAGGTCTTGAGAGCTAAACACAAATAAATACTGTGTGAAAAATGACATCAAAAAAGTAAGTATAAAGGAATTATCCCTTGCTGACTTGCTGCCTGTTAACCCACTGTCAAGCCAAAAGGCTGTTCCAAACTTTTTTGGCCCGTCAATTCACTTCTGGTCCAACATGCATTTTTATTTTATTTTAAGGCTTTCAGGAGCTCTTGGCAGCACATAGGATTCTGAGAGCAGGCAACCTTCTCATTCTTCCTCCCAGCATGACAACCACTATTTGCTTTACCTGTCAGTTGTCAGTTTTATTTGTTTACCCATGTCTGCAAAACATCTGTCTTCACTTACTGCTTATTCAACCCATTAGTCCCCCAAATTGTAACAGCTCAACTTCTTGAAGAAAAGGTTGTTTTGTGTTTTTGGTGTCAAGTGCTTTCCTTCCACCTTCTAAGAGCTCTTGAAAAATTCACAACCTTACTGCATCATGAAGGAAGGTAAAACCTAACAGCAGCTTTGGCAAAAAGCCTTCTGACCCTTGTGTGGCACAAAAATAACCCCACAAAGGAATTGGGGAGGATGAAGGGATTTGACTATTGGATTGCTTCACACACATATTCCATTCAGTTCATTTCCCACATTGCTCCAAAGTCTCAACTACTCTGAAGGCAGGATCTCTGAGATGCTCTCCCTGTTTCAGCAATCTTAGTACACACATTTCTCCCTTTTCTTTCTCAAGTGTGGGTAAGGGAAAAGACAAGAGCCATTCATCAAGCAGCTCCACCAGAACCAAGAGTAATTACTCGCCCATTTTTTAGGTGATGATGCACCTGCAACTGGGTACATTAAGATACCGGTCTGCAACAAATGCTCTCCTGAATGGCAGATCAGATGACTGGCATAGGAAAGCCAGCAAGACACATTAATTCTGTGTGTCCTTGAGCCCCACTCAAAGTACTATTTCTAAAGACTGAGACTGTGTATTTCCATATACACTTCATTGAACATGATTTACAGCAGCATACCAAACTGAACAGCGTGTATCTTCTCAGGTAAGGCATACAGAGGCTGTCTCCTCAACTCAGGAGAGAAGACATGTTAATTAGCCAGCATCTTCATGTTGGGCAGAATATTCTTTTTTTCAAAATACAACTGCCAAGAAAGTTTAAAAACCAAAGTGTTAACATGTTCCTAATGGGCACGCAATCCTGTTCCTGGAAAACCACTAAGCACCACAAATACAATAATGCAGCTCTTCAGCTTATATACTGAAACTGGAGGATGTACTTGAAATACCATTTTTTTCTGAGGAGGCTTCCTTCTCTGAACTGCTTTTTCCAACTTTGTTTACACACTGTACAAATAAAGTGCAAGAGGAACCAAATTCACTCATGGGAAGAAAGTTACATCAAGGTTCAATACTTCATTTTGATCCCAAGCAATCTTTTAAAAAAAATAAAGTTATGTATGGCACTTATGCATCAAGGATGGAGAGGAGCTTCTATTCAGTAAGGCTTCTCATACAGCTATCTAGAAATGCTATTGAGTAACAATAATAACATTAACAACAAAATAATAACAATAATAAAAATAATAAAGAAAACTCCTTCATCTGCTGGTAACAAAATAAAAAATAATTCAATATAAGCATGTTGAGTGGAGACTTTACCCCATTTCTGCAAAGCTCTGTGCATAGAGGCATTCTCAGCCAAGAGGCAGGTAAGACCAGCCTCCACCCACTCCCTGGGGTTGCTGCACCCCCAGTCCTGCAGCTTTCACAGCCCTCGCCTGAAGGTTCGGTAGAAAAGCAATTCTCAGGCTGAGGGCCATGAGAAGTGAGAGTAAACATTTCTTTCTTTACAGAGGAGGAGGGTGGGCTGGAGGGATGAAGACACTCAAATTGTCACCACTCAGCTGTCTCTGGCATCCGTCACCTGCTCCTGCTACACCAGGAAACTGCAAACTGCCTCCCTAAATCTGCCTCTTCCCTTTCCATCCCTGCAGGCCTGAAGCAGGGCAGGCCACACACATCTAACAGTGCTGCCCCTCCTCCAGTGAGAACTTGGCTCAGCTATTACAAAAATCCGGGGAAATCCCATCATCACAAAAGCATATGGCCCCCATTGAGCTGGGTGTGAAAAATCAAAAGCCAATCTTACCAGGCAAGCAATGGGCAACATTGGAGGGCAAAACTACAAAGGCAACAGGTGGTGGGGAAGGCAAAACAAAAAATCCACAAGTGAAGGAAAAAACAAGTTTTGCCACTCTCTGGGAATGACAAGCAGGAAAAACGCATTGGTGAGAATAATGGTGGGAGGCTGCTGAGATATCCCAAAGGGCTCTAGCAAAACATTATCAGGAATGAGTCTTGTCTTAACCACGCAACCCATCTGTTTGTATTCAGATGAGTATTTGCAGCTACACTCACCAACCAAGGATAACCTACTTTGTGCTTCACCTGTACAGCAAAGGACCATGGTGGAGAACTGATGCTGCCACTCTCATGGCAAATAAGAAGTGACTAAATGGCACGTTAGCCTCCACCACTTTGGGACACTATCATTCCCACAGCAGTCTGCAGAGCAAGCTGCACATCTGGTGCTGTTATAACAGCTGGCAGATTAAAAAAGAAACTAAAAACAAGACAATCCTATTTCCTCACAACATCTGCATCTGAATGCAAAGCCAAATGAATACCAAATTTCACATTTTGCTTTAGCGATGCCAGCCTTTATTATGTACAGTGGTTTGCCTGCCTTAAGTGCAAAGGTAACTCAGTCATAGCTTGCCACCCCCAAGGACACCCACTTGCACTGAAGACACAATCAAAGCCTTTTCACTGTACAAGGCTTCTTTTTTATGAAGAGCTTGCTTAAATATGTAAGCAATTTCATAGACAGAAAATCTGAGTAATTTTAAAAAGGTCATCTTTTCCAAACTGGTGCTTTAAACTTTTGCTCTCATTATGCTGTAATTGGTATTTTCTTTAGTCATATGAATTAATGAATCAAACCTAAGGTCACAAGTAACCAACAGCCATTTACTCTTTTCGTCTACTAACACACTACATAAATGTCCTGTTGTAAACAAAGCATTCTCACCTTGTTTGGGTACATGTGCAACACCCACAGCTATACATGTTGCAATAAAAAGGAGAGCTTTCCTAAAAGGGAAAGAAAAGAAAAAAATATGTGAGGAAACATCTACAGTTTCAGAACTCCAAGGAATTAGAAACCTAATTCGAGATCTAAATGGCAGGATACCACTGGCAGGATAGCCATCACACCACTTACCACTTTCCACTGAAACTGAGAAGGCATTTCACACAAAGATCAAGGTTATGTATGCCCTCATACATATTTTACACTGGTTTTTATTAATAAAATGACTGCATCTGCTTTATATTTGCATGTAGCAGCTTTCAAATATGAATGATGCTATGTAGTAAATTTCTTCCTGGAAAGAAAAAGATGTTACCATAAAGAAACCATAAAATAAATGAGGAGTGAATTCCTATAGAGATCATTAGATACTTTAGATCTCCTATCAGTCTTCTCACTAGATCACATCATCTTCCCATAAGTGAAATTGCTGTGTCAAACTTTTGTTTATAAAATTTTATAATAATACAAAACCAAAATGCTCTTCACAAAGTAAAAAAAAAAAAATAAAAATAAAAATCCCATCACATTTCAACTTAAAACTCCACGCTCAGGTAGAAAAGTGTGATATTGATAGCTATCTACCAGGTTCACTGCCCTGGTTTCAGGCAGGGAGATTATTTTCATACTAAATCCAAAACACAGCACTCCAACAGCTACTAAGAGGAAAATTAGGTTGATAGCACATTGAGGCCTCAGTTGTTCCAGCAAATATATATAAGGTTGATCCAGATTGTGTGCTCAAAATTGACTTTAGAAGTGTTGAATGTTGTACAGACTACATTTTTACTGTGATTAAGAACAGATTGTCTGCTGTTTCTTAATTATCGTATTAGCCAGATTAACATCTAATCACTCTCTTATCAGTGACTGAATCTTTTAATAAATGAAAAATATATTTCCTGTTAATGTTGGACAACCAGGCACAGATGCATGTAACAATTATAGTAACCTCTATATACTCAGTTCTAAGAAGAAATATTTCAAGAATATCAGAAATACAGTTCTGATACTAACTACTCAACTCACACTCAAGCCCCAGCTCAAGCCTCTTGCTCGTTAAAATGTATGTAACCTCAGTGATTTTTCCTAATGTGGAATGTTAGAGTGATTAAAAATGTTTCCTGGACCAGGTCAGAGAGCACTTGAGTATCTGGAATCAAGTGTATTTGAAAGTAACATAGTTGAAACTAAACACATATAACTTCATGTCACCTAATTTTGCCAGCTAATTAGTCAGATTTTCACATTAAAAAAAAAAAAAAGGTAGGAACATATGGTTTAAACAGAAAGGAAAGATATGTAAGTACATATGCATACACACACATACAGCAGTATTTAGTGAAAAGTCTTACTAATTCTTTAAAGCGTTTGGAATTCAAACATTTCAGAAACATCTAAGTGCATGAAAACCACAGAGCAATAATCTGGTTTTATTGAGTGGATTTGTATATTGTAAGAGCTTAAATTTTGGCAAACAGAACAAAGGAATAATTTAAGGAACAATAAGGCACGACAGTCATCACTGCCACTGTAAAATGGTAGATACATCATGCCTTTGAGAAGAAAATGCACAGAACATATAAGATATTCAAAAATATGCACCAGTGCTTTGGCTCTGATCACAGAGGGAGAGAAAGGTGGTAACTACGCTTTACACATCCCAACATGCTTGTAGGGGCATGTTCCTTAATTAACCACCACTACAGTCCCTAGCTATTCCTCCCTCCAAGCTTTCTCCTGCTACAGCCATGAAATGTCTACTGGAGCAGTTCTGCCACTCCTAAAAAAGACCTAACACTGACTGTTGTCCAAACAGCTCGTCCACTACAGGACACTCACTTCAATTTCTTCAGAGTTCTAAAGACCAGAATTCAAGTTTAAAGTTTCTGCATCATCTTGAGCAAATGAGAAGCTCAGTGACAGGAGACAGCTGTGCCAGAAAGAAAGTCTGTGCATTGCACTGTATCAGCTAAAATTCAGGACAACCCTTTATTTTGACCCTTAATATTTTCAAAGGTGCAAAATGGATTTGCCATTAAAAGTTACATAAAACATTTTAGCTAGCTACAAACTAAGGATGCTCAAAGAACCCCAAGGGCCCAAAATTCAAAGATGACTCCTCTAATAATTACAACAAGCTCTTCTACTACACTAGGCAGGTACAAAGCTGTGTGTATCAGGTACCTGCCTCTGTTACTTCCCAGCAAACATTGTAGGAAAGCAAGAAATTCCAAAACATTCCCAGGGCTGTAAATTACACAGATGTAACTGGATATACAGAAATATTCAGTGAGAAGACAAATGTCTGGCTTACACAGTGCTCTCCAGCTAATGTTAAGAACAGATGAGTTATCAACTAAGAGAAAAAACAGGGACCAGAGACAACCATAGTGCTGGGAATCCTCTAATGTGTGAGAAAAGTGAGACTTCCTTCTAGCTTTTTTCACAAGTAAAATTTTTTGTAAATTAAACTATGTGCAACCTAATCCATGCAAATTCTCCCTCCTGGTTGAGATCACTACTCTGTACATTTGCAGAACAGCCAGTTCTCAGTCTTCACTCTCACAGCAGCACAGCCACTAAGACACCAGGCTCCCTGCTGCATAACATGTATGTGGTTTGACCCATCATCTGCCACAGCTGCATGGAGCTTGGCTCCTTGTCTCAGCTGAGTCCACAGCTCCTGGAGGTGTTGGGTCATTCCAACAGAAAAATGCAGAATAATGTGGCATGGAAGACTTCAGCTTTAACATCACACCTGAAGCTGTTCCAATACCCAGGCTTTAGGGCATAGCCAAGGGATATCTCAAACCTCCTCCCCTTCTCCTACTTTCTCATCTGCTCTACTTTACATGCAAGCATATGCTGAGGGCAACTATTGAATCATTTTGGAGGAAGGCACTACCAAATGTGATTGAGCTATTCTACCACTTAAAATTGAGTTTATCTTTCTGATAATCTTTGACATCTTGTGGTCATTTACCTCTTGCTACAGAGTGGACGGCAACTATCCGTGGCATTTTTTTTGCATTAGGTGTGATGGATGTATGAGAAAACTGATAAGCTTCAAAGCAAGTTGTGGCAAGCTACAATGAAAAATACCACCCTCTAAAGACTACTGAACAACATACAGAACTCAGGTTTGGTCAGTGCACAGCAGTAGCTTCTTCATTCCAGCCTAAGTTTCCTAAATCTCAGGTTTAAAGGAAGAAATACCACTAGCTGGCTGCTAGGAAAGACAAGTAAACCTGTTTGCAGTATGACTGCCACAGGTTCATTCAGTCCTGCACTCCTCAGGGATGATGATTTAAACACCAGCACCTGCCCCACACACATCCCTTCACTGGATCTGTCTGGAGACTGCTGAGGAGAACAGTTTGGGTGTCTCCAAAGCTTGACAAGGGCTTTGGAGAGTTCACAGTACATTATGGACAGAGATGCCCTGGAACTCTCAAAGACCTCAAGATGTTATAAACCTTATCTTTCAAGATCTAAAATGAAATATAACTTTCTTTGTTGCTACAATGAAATTAGCCAGCAGGACCAGGGCTGCTCCCCAAATTTTAAAAGACCTACTAACAACACAGTTTGAGGGGACACAACAGCCTGCAAAACCTCTCTGGTGTGACACTCAAATGCCCTTTGGTCACAGATGGCATCTTATAATTAGCCAGCAAGGGGGGAAGCTCCTGAATCCTTTGCCAAATTTCAAAATTTGAATGAATGGGAAACAGTGGAAACACAAGATGAGGTGAGAGGTAGAGGAGCAGTGGCCTAAGAAGATTCCTACAACATTCTCTGGCTGTGGTTCAGAGAAAGGAAACTCCCTGCCTGGTGGCCCATTCTTTGGACAGCATCTGGCTTAAAATGAGAAACTACCACATCCAGAAAAACAGTCAACTCTGTTAGCATTTC
>VWYO01006325.1:240172-302366 GCA_013400275.1 Rhadina sibilatrix | reverse complement strand
AAAAAAAAAAAAGATGTGATTTTAGAACAGTTTTACAAATAAATCTCTGATTGCTTATACTACGTGTCCAGATAGCATACAGCGTGGGTTTTTGTTTTTTTTTCTGTATCAAGGCAAAAGTACACAGCTTGAATTCCTACTCATGTGAAATACTCTTATTTTGCAGGGTTTTTGTCTCTGTATATTTTGTAGATCATTCTTCGAATGTAGTACAACTTGGTGCTTGCAAGAAACAAGGGTGGCACAAGGGTTCATATTTTAAATATTCTGTCAATAAATGGGGTGAGAGATTTATAAGTCATGCAGCTGTTTATTTAACCTGCAGAGACACCACTACACAGGCCTGACCTAATGGTATTTCAACAAAAAGGTGGCTGAAGTTGCAAGGGATTTACTGGTTTGACATATTCTAAGGAAACCTGATCCTTTTGTGAGGAATTCTGGTTTCTTAATACTGGCAAGTGACCAGGTTGCTCGCTCTCTATACAAGTAAATTAGGTAAACATTATAGAAGCATATAGATATATATTCTGAAGTTATCTCAAATTTTGAACTTGAGTAAACTGCCTCTCTGCTGTACCTCTTTCCTGTAATGCAATTTATGTTTCTCCATCAGCAACAGCCCTTTACAGATTTCAAATAAAACCATTCTTTGAGTTTGCACTCAGACAATTCCTGAAGAAGTCCCAAAGATACAGCCATTAAAAACAGATCTCCTGGGAAGGCCACCTTCAGGCAGCCCCTTAACTGCTCACGAGCATTCAAGTACACCGAGATTATACACCAAGCACACTTCAGCAGCATAATCCTCACCACAACACTAAAAAAATTCTTCTGTCCCGCTCAGAACGCTCACTGAACTTAAGACGCAGGCAGAACAAAATCAGCCCTTTACAAAGAGACACACATACAAGTAACCCCTCTATATCGTTACAAGGATCTTAAATTCACAGTCATTTTACCGCGGCTGCTTTTGGGTAAACTGTAGAGAGCAGAGCTCTTCGCATCACAGGTGAGGATGCACTAGAAATACCTCACCCAATTGCATAAGCATATGAATACAGAGCAGCTCATCGGGATATCTCTGGTATTAGGAGAGTAGCCGCAGCTCTGTAGCGTAAATCCCACAGGCTTTCGCGTTTGCTTGTTAGCCGCGTTTTACTAGCCAGGTACCAAAAAGGCGCACGAGCTGCCGGGTTACTGCGGGCACTGCGGAGCGCTGGGCCCCAGGACCCTCGTTCCGCTCGGGCATCGGGGGCACTGGCTCTCGGGTCAGGCTGCCCCCGCTCCCCGGGGACACCGCAGCCAGGCTGCCCGGTGTGAGCTCGGGCGAGGGAAGGACGACACGAGGGTGCTGGACGGGACAGGGCACATCCAGAACGACACCAGGGGTGCGGAGGAGAGAGACAGGAGCAGCCAGCGATACAGGCGGTCTCCGTCCAGGCAGCCAGCACCCCGCCGGTCCGCCGGTGACCCCGCGGGGTTACGGCCGGCGCTCGGAAGGTAGGGCTGGGGACAGTGCCCTCCGGGGTCGTGGTCCCCTGCCCGCGGCGAGAGCCGAGCCGCAGCCCCATCCCCTGCCCGGCCCCGCGGGGGGGTGGCGGTGCGGTGCGCCCCGTCTCGCCGCGCCGGCTCCCGCTTACGTTTGTGCCGCGGGAGAGATGCGTCCTCGCCTTGTCCTCTCGGCTCCCAAATGCATTTGTATGCATTTGCCCGGGCAGCGGAGATCCGAGGGAAAGCCGAGCGCCGCGCCGCCGNCGGGGAGCCGGGGGGAACCGGGCCGCGCCTGGAGCCGCCGGCGCGCAGTGCCGAGCCCGGCCCCGCCCGGGCCCAGGTGCGGCGGCAGCGCCGGCACAGGTGATGCCCTCGGTGCGGCCGGAGGGCGAGAAGAGCCTTCGGCCGCCGCTGGGCTCCAGCTGCGGAGACTCGGCAGGAAGCTGCAAGTTAAATTAAAATCTGGGAACGGGCGGGGAGAGTTGGTGAAATGATCTAAACACAAGCTGAGTGCGCTTGTATCTCTAGTATAATTGGAACGTTTTGTATCTCTAGTATAATTGGAATTGGGTCTAGAAATCCTCCCTCTGAAAAATGTTTGAGGAGCAGATGTAATTTAGTAGCATTACAATGCCAAAGAAATATGACACCCTTCACTGTCTTCCTAGAGAGACAAAGGTCTTTCTAGGTTTAATTTCCAGTTTTCTTACCTTGTCTCCACAACAAAGCCTGTAAGACATCTTTAAGCAAACCGTCACTAAAAGCAAACACGGTAGAGTTAATCAATACCAGGCGTTGCAGTGCACACTGTACAGCAAACACGTGGTCAAGTCCTGCAATCTTACTTAGGCAAAACTTCCATGAACTTCAGAAGAAATTTGGTGTGAGTTAGGGTTATGATGCTTACCTCTCTCTGGGTGCTACAGGAATGAAGATTTTACATCATGCAAATACCTTCATGACATGCAGCAAATACCTTCCAGTTGTAGATAAGTTGAAGAAAGATGTCATGAAATAAAACCAAAAATATTCCCAAATAGCAGAAAAATAATGGAAGTGCTAAAACAAAAAGAAAGGCTGTAAAGGACAAAAATTGTATATTGTTGTCACTGAGGGTGCCCCCCTTTGCTGAAAAGCAAAAGGATCTCTGGGTGATCCAGGTAGCTGGCAACTGGCAAAAAGATTGGGGGGGGCGAGGGGAGAATTTTGATGGAACCAGGAGCTAAGGAGGGAACCTAAGATGCTGAATTTTATTGGGGATAAGAACCCAAAGTTACGGGGTAAAAGTTATTTTCCGGCAATGCAGCAGAATGTTTGATTTCAAGTTCAAATTAATTTTCATTATCTTAAATAATTCATAACTTGTATACTCTCATAGACTACAATGGGATTCCCTGTTTACTTCACTTTTTGAAAGCCAAAGGTAAAAGCTGACAGCATTTTCTTGTCTGTCTACCTTACATTGGCTATACTGACAGAAAAATGGGAAAATGTGTATTTTCACTGAAGAGAACATAGTGCCTGCCCAGGCAGACATTGGACACTTCTGCAATAAAGTGTTTGTCAGCTTTTCTGTTTTGAATCACATTTTAATGGCTTCCAACAACGAAAATATTGTATTTTATTAGGCTTTGTTTATCAGCATTACATTGAACTACCACACAAACATTACTTGAATGGGTTTGGTGCCTGTTTGGCACAGGTTCTTTTGCTATGGGGAGACACAGGCCAGGGAAAGGGCTACCTGTGCCCTCTCAATGCTTCACTGCACACAGCTCACACATCTCTGAGTCATCTATCCACAAATGGGTCAGGAATGTACCAGGCATGCTCCTTCACTCCTTCCCTGTGTCCCTCTACCTGGAAGCTCTTGCACTCCAGTTTTTGGAGAAGTGGCTGATGCTATTCTGCACCTCAGTTGCTTTCCTTCTGTTGTAGGACCTTGCAGAGCTGTTTCTCTTCTAAGCTTTGTGGCAAAAATCAGTATTAGTTCTATTATTATATTTGCTTCTTCCAAATGTTCTTACAGTCTAATAAGAAAGTCAACTATGTTTAAAGCTATCAGATTATGTGTGTTTATTTCCAGAGCTATATATAGCAGTCTGTATACTTACACACACCTAAGGCATGGTCAAGCTCCAAACCTATTAGCACTTACTGCAACAGAGTGATGCTGAAAGTTTCATTTCCTATGAACCAAATGTCCCAAGATCCCATCTTTCCACAGCTACTATCTCCTGCTTGTCCACAGCCTATCCCAAATTTATCATCTTTCCAAGCAAACTCAGGGATTACTGAAATGCAAAGTTAATTCTTCTGAGATATCACTCCTCACCCTTCTGATACGATTACAAGATTTCCTTCTGTTTGTTTGCTCCTTTTCCAGCAGCTCTTTCCTCCTTTCATGATCTGACTTGCTCATCTGTCACTCCAGATTACAGCTGCTGAGTTCCAGCCGTGCTTTGGGGCACAGAACAGGAGCTACTCTTAAACAGTGTAAGAGATGAGGAAAATGATTCCTATCTGTGATTTGCCTTCCAGAAAATGTACAAGAGAGTGCAAGAGTTTTGCCAGAGCCTAAAAATAAAGGGAAAGAAAAAGAATTTGAAGGAAAATGTGTGAAATGGGAACGTTAGGAGTGTTGGAGCCTGAACTTTATCCCTCTGCAATTAGGAGGAGCTTTGCCTTTAAATTGAGTAGGAGCAAAATGGGACCCACACAAGTTTCCTGGTACTGTCCCAAAATTAGGAATTTTTGGCAAAAGGTCCATGCTGTTATTGAGTTCCTTTTGGAGAACAGATTTTCACTGCACACCACAATATATGGTGTTAGGCTAAGTACCAAAACTGCTGGAATCTAGTTCAGCAAAATTGTTTAGAATTCTCTGTGGCAGCCAAAAAAAAAGTTTAACACATTGCTCTGGTTAAAGAGAGTTACTAAGTTATCAAATGTGATTAGGAAATACAAGAAATGGAAAGGATTACAGCATGTCTTTGACAACAATTATTGGCTAAAGTTGAAGAGGTCTGAAACCATTAGACTTGCCTATTCTTTGTAATAAGTGAAAGAAATTGTTATGACCAGCATTTGCCTTCTCTCTCTAGTTTTGCCTGTTACTTTCTGAGAGTTTTGAATACGCCAAAATTATGGAAATGCCTTTAAAGAGCACAGTTGATGACTATTTGGAATTAATCCTATCCCTTCTAATTTCAAACCAGAAAACTAAAGAGAAAATTAACATCAATTTACATTCTGAAGCATTCAGAGTGGAGAGGATTTTCCTGCCTTACAAGACCAAAAACCTGTGATGGGAAGGAGCTGAGAGAGAAAAGGAGAGATGCTGTGCGTACAGGGGACCAGAGGTCCTGGCTCACAAAGCAAGAAAAAGGGCCTGGTAGAGTCAGGACTGACAAAAATGCCAAGCCACAAATAACTATATAGACTAGTGAGATTCTTTAAGATACTTAGTTAAAGCAAACAAGGGACTATATTCAGCCAGGAGCATGAAACAGAAGAGTCTTAGCGAACCGCAAGAGAGGGTAGAGACTCCAGACCACAAGACTCCCTCAACTCCCACTGAAAGGTGTCTCACTGAAGCCAAGATGCTTGCAGTTGTTTACAAGTCCAGGTATTATCCATTTTGGAAAGTCACTGCTATAGCAGAAACCCACCATGAAGCAGAATAAAAACTCAGGTGGAGAGAGCTCAAACAGGCAAGTGAAGCAAAGCCTTCTAGAGGAATAACCACACACACAGCCTCTGAAAAGCTGTGACGTCTTGTTCCAGTGATGGCACATAGTATGCCATACCAAGAATGCAGGCAAGCCTAGCCAAACACACAAGAAACATTAAAGGAAGAGTGGAGCCTCAGAAACAGTTATTAGGAAAGTAATAAGAGAACACAAAGTACAAGAGCAAGAATGAGTGTAACTAGGGGACCATGGGAGCAGCTCACCAAATGAGAAGAGTCTAATTACCAAATAGGCCAAACTGCCAAGAGTAAGTTACTGTGCAGTAAAAGTAAAAAAAAAGAGGGTCTCCGGAGCCTAAGAACAACCAGTGAGACTAAAACGGGGAGGAGTCAGAGAAAACCCAGTGACTGTCATTTTTGGTTAATCTTTATCCCATCATGGATGGAGTGTTTTGCCATCCAGGCAGGAAATGGAGACACCCACTCCACAGGCACAAGATCTATGAGACATGGGGTACTTTCTGGGATACTCATTGAACTGAAAAACCCCTTGTAGGCGAAGTCCATAAATATGACTAAGAGTCTGATTCCTCCCATCACTCCTGGGTTGTGCTGAGAGACACACAGAGCAAGGCAGGCCTCAGTGAGTGTGTTAAGGGAGTATTCCCCCATCAGTATGGTGGCTGTAACCTCCTGCCATGGACAATCAGAAGCCTTGACAGGGTCCCCTGCATCAGGGCTTCCTCAGCATGTCTCCCCAAAGCCTCCTGTCTGTAGCAGGAGCCTTCCCCAAAGGGTCCTGGTTTTCTTGGTCATGGTATAAATCTTGGCATATCCATCACCGAAAGGAAGTAAAAGACTACTTTTGCAAAAAAATAAAAATCTAGTTGGCTTATCCACAGGCTTATACCACACAAGAACACTGACTTAACCTCCTTGGTAGTGCTCTGTAGCACACTTTCACACTGAAAGGATGGGTCAAAAAACCCTTTGAGACATTGTATAGGAAATCTTTCTGCAGGCTAAAATCTACAGGTATTTCCTGAAAACCATTCTCTGCAAAATAAAAAAAGAGCCCATTTGAAGTGAAACCAGCCACACTCATATGCTCGTTGCTGGCTAGCAAAGTCTCATCAGCACTAAAAATTGCTCACACATCTGGAAGAACCTACTCAGTCATCTGAGAATTATTTCATTCCCAAGCCACAGAGAGCCCTGCATCAGGCCAGTGCTTTTGGAAGACATTCCCTTCCTTTTGTCAGCAACTGTGGGAGATGCTTCTTTCTGCAGTCCATCAGTCCTAGAAAAGCCTTTTCTGGTCATCTCTGCTTCCAGACCTTGGCTGCATGGTTCTCACACTGCTGCCCTGCAGCGAACAATATGTGTTCCTTCTGCAACAATCAAAAGTACAATGTTAGCTTGCTTCTGCAAAATTACCTTCTGGCAACTGCAAGGGGTGTTTGCAGAAGCCTTGGGCCTCTACCTTCTCACCTGATGAGAGGTGAGATACTGATGCTTGGTGGCTAACACCATGTTAAATCTCTGCCTTGGAATAAGAAGGCTTGTTCCCACATTAGAAATATTATCAGAATTTTCTCACCAGTTATAAAAGCAGAAAATTCCATGAGACTCCTGTTTATGACTTTCAAAATGATACAAAATGTAATTGTTTGAGACAGCTGCAAGTCCATTTCCCCTGCTCAAACTTTGAAACGGAGGAATAACATCACGCCATGAACAGTTTGAACTCCATCTTAAGGAAGTAAGAAATTTAATTGCAAGACATAAATAATTTGACCAATTTCACCTAGTTGGCTCAACCATTAACAATAAATAATTGCTCTGATGTGTCAGAAAGTTTACTCCAGCTTCCCACCAATTCTCTCTAGTGGTTTTTAAATATCCTGAGTCTTTTACCACATAGTCTACCTCCTAAGTCATGTGGAACAATGGAGCAATTTAAAGCTGACAACAGTTGTTGACCACATTCAACAAAACAGGAGTTTCCAGACTATTTCCAGGCAGGTATTAACATTAACAATGAAGACAGAAATTGTTGTACTTCCCGCTTCTGTTGTCTCTCACATGAGTAAGTCATCGTCGGACTTCTTCAGTACTCTTTAACTCCCAATAAAGGAAAAAAAATGTGACTTATTGTTGTCTGGTTTCTTGGAATCTCTGGATTTAAGAAAGCCAAAAATACAAAATGTCAATAACAACATGGTATTTTTGTATGAGGAACATTTAACTTTCAAATCAAGAATTTTAGATCGGGCATGTACTATAGCAGGAAAAAAAAAGTTCTATAGAGAAAGATTTTAGGTTGATTGCTTTTTCTGAAAATACCAGACAGATGAAAATGTGGAGTCCGAGACCAAAATACATTGGCAGTAACTTCAATGCTGATATTTTTACAATAGTTATATAATTAATTTTCATAAATCCCTTACAGCTGTACCACCAATATAGCATCGTATTTTTAATAGGCTGTTTCATCACTTTATTTTTAGAGATGAAATTTTGATTGTGTTCCTCAGTCTTTTAAAATTGATATGTGAGGAAGAACTACTGTTGCAGGAAAGTAAAGGACTAAATCTTTCACCAAGCAGAGAATTATTTCAGATTACTCGTCCCCCTGCTTCTCCCCATTCATGTCATGTAAGAAACTGAATAAAATCCTCCTATAAACACTCACTTAAAAATGAAAAATTAGAAAAAAGTATGAATACATCTGAGAGATGAGACTTATTTTTTGCTGCTAGGATCAAAGAAGTTCATTAAGCCAGATGTGCCTGAATTATTCTTTTACAGAGAGCCATAAAAGCCTCATGGTTGTTTAGTTATCCAGTGTTGGCTTAGACATAGTCAAAAGTTGAACAACAGATGAGTAACTGCACCATGTTGACCCAAACACACATGCAACAGTTTAATGAATTAACTTCTTCAAAGCTGAGAAGTTCAGAACTTGTCAAAGAACCGGAATTAATCTTTGTTTGCAACCTCACATTTCACGCTGGAGTCCCTACAGGGTCCTGGATTACTTTTCACAGGCCTCCAACCTTCTTCTGGTGCTCCAGGTCTTCCAGATGGGTGTTGCACCTTAGGACCTCCAGGAAGTGTAGGGGGGGAAACCTGCAGCATGTCTCCTGGATGCAGTTGAGCTGCTGCTCTTTGAAAGGCTCCCGATCTGTGTGGGTTGTAATGGCAAGGCAAGAGACATCAGGCTGGCACAACCATCCGCTGCACCAGCAGACTTCAGCAGTTATCTTTGAAGCAGGAGGAGCCAACCCTTACCACAGCCTCCATTTTCAACCACAGGCACAGTATACCCTTTCCCTCTCGTCAGAAACTACTGAGGCTGCCTAAAGTTTTCTGAGCTATCCAGCCTAGACAGCCATTCACACACATCAAAATGTAGACATCTCTAAAACCAATAAGAGGAAAAAAAATCATAAAAATTCTACAGTTTATTATTTTTTTATTTTATTGTTTGGGGATCGCCTTTTTATCTTGAGTACTTACGGCAATAGAATGTGTGTATGAAAAATAGCATTTATGGTTATCAGATGTTTAGCTTCAAAGTGGTCAGCAACACATGTAAGCTGACTGCCCTGTTCCAAAGATAAATATTCTCTCTTAATAGCACCCTTGCAATGATTGAATGTTATGTATGCAAAGGTAACAGCATTCTTATTTACCTGTTGGAAAAAAAGATTTTAATAAAAATTCTCAACAAAATTAATATTTTTGCATCTCAGAAATTATTTCTATAGTTTAAAGACACATCAAGTTGGGCAAATATCACTAAATGTTTTAAAATATTTACACCATTCCTGTAGTGACCCCAGGCTTAAGGAAATAATTTTCTAATCAGTAATATTTTTACAAGCGTATTTGCTTGTTTGTTTTTGTTTGGGGTTTTTATAATTTGCTGTTCAATTTGGGTCAGTTCATTTGGAGTGTTCATAGAGCCTAAACAACTATGTTTGTTAAAGCAGACTCCTGAACAAGGTGTTAAATCTTTTAAACAAAAATAACAATAAATAAACAAATAAAAGCCTCTTTTAAAATCCATCTGGATATTTCAGTAACACTTCTTTATATGAGCATGATTTTCATTTTCAGAAATATCATCTATACCAGGTCCAGTTTACTTCAGCAAAATGCCAGTACCTGTGAAATGCACCCAGGGGTTTTATGTTGTGACATGGAAGGAGAGCATTTCACAAGTGCCTCTGACAGCCACCACCAGCTCTTTGTCTCCTCTCAAAGGGGACATCTTCTCTTTGGAGGATGGAAAGGATTTTGAACACCTTTGATTTAACAAGTTCAGGAGTAAGACTTTTGGGCTTCATATGGATTGCTGGAAGAAGTGATATGTACTAGCTACTGCCAGGCAAACACTCACTTGTCCTACACATAGAACTGGAGATGATGTGTTAATCCAAAGAAATTAAGATATGCCTTAAGAAGATAATTTTATTATCCTCATGGTACTTTTGAGGAAATGCTGATGCCAGCAGGAGCACTAGTCTGATCTCTGCTGTCAGATCATTATCAAGAAGAATCCAAGTGGCAGCAAAGTGTCCAGTTTGGGGCCCCTCACTTCAAGACAGACATTGATGGGCTGGAGTCTTTCAGAGGAGAACAATGGATCTGGGGAAGGGCCTGAAGCACAGGTGTCATGAGGAGTAGCTGAGGAAGCTGGGGGTATTTAAGCTGGAGAAGAGGAGGCTCAGGGAGTGCCTCATTGCCCTCTACAACTGCCTGGAAGGAAGATGTCTTGAGGCAGTCATGGCCTTCTACCATGTCCCAAGTGAAAGGATAAGGGGAAATGACCTTAAGTTGCACTGGGAGATGTTTAGATTGGGTATTAGAATAAAATGTTTCACTGAGAGTGGTTAGGCGTTGGAATAAATTGCTCAAGGAGGTGGTGGGGGTCACCATCTCTGGAAGCATTATTTCACTTAGAAGTCTGACAGGGAAAAAAATCTAGTCATCATTTTGCATAGCAGCAGGTAACATATTACTCCAGATCTGTAAATAAATTTAACAGAATAGTTATCAGGGAAATAGTTGCTAGGACAGTTGCTTCCTTGTTGATGTTAAAAGATTTATTTTCCATTCTTTCCTATGCCTCTCCCGTTCAGCTGCTTCCCTCATTTGACAGTCTTCCATAAAGACACTGAAGAAAATGATACCACAAGGCATTTGGAAGAGGGAGTGTTTACAAAGCATATAAATAGACTGTGCTGTATCCAGAATAATTAGTTGTAAGCAAAGTAATAAATACGTGGAGAACTTACAAGTCTGCCAGATGATTGAAAATCCAACATTTACTCAGATGATAGGGATAGGTTGCATGCTGTAAGCACATAGGATAAATGCCACTGCATAATCTGAGGGGGGAAAAGTAAGCAGTGAGCTACATTCAGACCAAATGCATGTAATACATCTGAAATATCCATCGAGCCAGATGTTAATTTAGCTCATGACCCTAAAAATACATTTCTGCAATCTTATGCACAATGTGCAATGCAGGATGCATTTTCCAGACTATCTGCTGAAAACTGAATTGCTCTGGAACAAAAGCTTTAAAAACCTTAGAATTCTTCAGAACTTTGCCATTGTTATCACAGCTTCTGGGGAGAAATATTTAGAAAAAAGAAGAACAGTAAGCACTGAAAGTATACCTCACTTCTATTGTGTAAGCAGCTAGTTCTCAGTGAAAAACCCTGTCCCTCCTTGCCCCCTGCTGTTATGTTTTAAAAATTAATGCAGGACTCCATCAGATCGATGTTTATTTCAGACAGGGAGATTTTGGCCAAGCTGTAGCTGATGTCCTTGGCATGTTTTAAGTAGCATATCAGAATGAATCATCTGCTTTGGTAATACCACATTATGTTGCTCTCTCTTGTTTGGAGAAGTAATGTGTAACAAGGGAACCTTTAAGAATTCAGTCTTCAGTTTGGGAGACAATTACACCTACTCAAGGTGTGATATGTGACTGCAGTCCATTAAACAGCAGCAACCCTGAACTTACACATTCCATAGACACACCTCCCTGATTTACCTCCTATAGCCTAAAATATTAACTAATCCTCTCACCTCGTGTTTCCCAGAATAAAATAATACAGAACAAACCCTCAATGGAATCATTGAAACCATTTTGTTTTACTAAGGGTCTCAATGCATGATACTAAGAGGAGCTTGCAGCACTTTCTAGCCACAGGCTGAGGAGCTGGAAGGGAGTGGACTCAGTTCAGGGGAGTATGTCATCCTGTTATCCTCCAGCCTTCAGCACCACTTGGTAATTTCCAGAGTATTAAACGCATGCAAAACATAACAGATGGTGTTGGTTGCCATGATGTGTGGTGATCACATCAAACTGAATGGCTTCTTGGGCCATTGAGATCCCTCCTTACTCTCAGAAATGCACTTTTTGCAGAGGCACAATCAGAGCTTGAGGCAAGTCTGGCAGCTGGAGATAGCTGCTAGCTGTGCTATCAGTCTCTCCCCTGAATTGCTCACTTCGGTCAGGCACTGTCAGTAACATGGTGTTCCCAATGGCATGCAAGATTTGTTTTATCTCAGGTGGCTTCCTGTCCTGCAGGAACCATTCTCCCCAGTAATAATATCACATAAATATATCATAGCAGTCTGGCCTTTTTGCAGCCTTTACAATCTCTAGCATAGTGAAGTTTCTTAACACAAGACTGCTTCCTTTCCAGTCTGTTGTATAATTCCAAGTAGTGTACATTCAAAAAGCTGAGTGGATGGTGGCACTTCAAATTACATTGTGCAAATTTTTGTCCTGTAGGTATGTAAAATCTGAAGAGATTATTCCTCCAGAGAATACCAGCTGTGTTAGTGACTTTTTTAGTTGTCAGTTAGTTGGATTGACATTTTTGACACCACACTGAAGTCCACAACTCAGGACTGTGGACTTGCTATCATCTGCCTGAGCTCACACATCCACAAAGTTGGCAAACAGCAGCATACTACACTCTGATGATATTCCTGCCTGATTTTAAAACAAAACCAGGAACATTCTACTAAAAAGAAGGTATTTAGTTTTTCCATTTGACTCAGCTGCACCTCCTGACTCTGTCCCAAGAACCCCAGGGAACCCCATTCTTCTGTATTTCACTTCTGCATGTGCCTTGTCCCCTTTCCTGCTCTTCCTCTCCATTTGTGCCCTGTGAAGCTGCAGTCAAGGTGTTTGGCATCTTGTTGGGCATTCTGCTTTCATTGACAGCTGAACTTCCCTGTGTTCCCCGTAAGGGGAAGAGCACACACAGAGGTAATTAGGGAGCCAAACAATGCTCTCCCAACAACAAGTCACAGAGCTATGTCTTGTTCCTGGCTGTGTAACTTGTGTGATCCTCAGGCAGCAGCCTTATTGAAGCACTTTGGTAACCTCTCACAGAAGATTTCAGCATAGTCAGCAAAGGTTTCATTGGCAAACCAAACCAGTATTTTATCTCTTGGCTGTATATAAACATGGACTTATTTTTCATATTGATTTTTCCCCTCTCCCACTGCTGCATACACATCTGTCATAGGGTTTCATCAAGAAATACTATGCTATAGCACTACATATAGGGATTTAAAATAGGAAGTAAAAAGAATTTATGGTAATATAATTTTATTAAAATTTATTGAATATACATACAACCTAATAATGTCATTCAGAGGCTGAAGCATGCCACAGCTAACTCAAAGGGAACTATGACACAATTTTTTAAACTTTTTCTTCACCCATCATATTGGGGGGAAAAAAAAATCTCACCCTTCCCCCAGCAAGCATACTTAGAACAGTTTAGCCAGCTGGATTATAGCTGCACAAAATGTTTTCAAAGTGTTAGAAACAGCTCTCTCCATTTGCTGGTTCTCATGACAAATGATAAAATAGCTTTATCCTGCCCTTGTACTTATGTGTTGTGGTTTTTATCTTTTTTCCAAGACGTTCTGACTTTTGTTAAATTACTTCTGTATTGTTTGCTGACAGCATAATTTACCTCAGGAAATGTTATCACCAATTGTATGAAAGTCTTGAATTGCTTTCCCAGTGGCAGGTAATGACATCTCACACCAGGGCTTTGTTCTGGTCTGCTTCCCTTTGTCAAATTTTCAGTTTTAATTTACCTTGCAATTGTGGATTCTTTAATGTACTACAGTAGGAGTTCACAGCAAGAGGAATAGCAAGCCATTTAGAATTTTTCCACCAGACAAGTTGGATACTGTTTCATATGTAAAGGAATAAAATAAGTACTTTAAAATAAGTACATTGCAGTGGATTAATTTTAGTCTCTTGGTAGAGCAAGTGAAGCCATGCTCTGGGATGATATTCAGAAGTATAGCTCGTACTTTGCCTGTCTTATCTTTAAGAAGAGTGGTTAAGAAACCTTCATTTTTGCCCAAAAATTATATATTCCTGAGTTCTTTGTTTCATACTGCATAGAGTACTTCAGCATCCTTAACCGACAGTAAAATGCTGCAAGCTGTTGCTCCTTGTAAACGCCAAGCCTGAAATTCTTTATCCTATTTTACTTGAAGTTTAATCAAGCTGAGCAAGTAAACCCTCTTTTCTATAGAGTTTCTGCTTGCCAAAAGCAACCTATTGTTTTTAAGTTGTCAGTTTCAAATATACAAATGTATAAGGAAAATGCTGCAGTCTATGATATTCTTCTCAAAGAGACAGATTTTAACTTGTTTTCTACACAGGCATCTCACAGGGACACATCTCAACTCTATTAGTTTCAAGTAAAATATTCATAATAAGCAGCAAAGGCCCATGAGGAGAGTGAGGATTCAGTGTTTTCCACTTGTGTTTTGGATTCAACCTCAATAAAACCAAGCAGACAACTGCTTTCCTTTGTGCCATCATGACTGAAAAAATAGATGCCAATATGTTAGCAACATCCACAGCACCACACATGATCATCTGAAATAGAATACCTTTCAAGGAAAGAAGAGTCACAGATAATTTTGGTGAGATATTTGTGTGCCCATGACAGGAATAGGAAAAAAAAACCTAAGAAGCTGGGGCGGGGGGAATAGCACAAAGATGCTGCTTACAAAGCTTCTCTGGGAACATCTCACAGGTCATCTAAGTATGCATATTTACTGAAAAGATACTTTTCCTTCTCTAATTTTTCAGGTACTAAGACAAGATTTTATAGGTGTTATGGTTAAATGTGACTGCTTTAGACAACAGTTAACAGTGACTTGAGTAAGACATTGAAACTAGGCAGTAAGAGCAGTTTGCACTTTATCTGTTCCAAAATGGAACAGATAACTCCACTGTTGGGTGTTACTCTGTACTAGAATAACTTTTCTGTCCTTTTTATGGACCTGTCATACAAGTGAAGAAAAATTTTAAGAGTATGCCTTCCCCAAATCTTTGAAAGTTTATAGACTCCATAGTTTTATACAAACAACAACTTCAACCCTTTTGAATCTGGAGGAAGATACATGCATGACATGGAAGTTGCAGTCTCATATGTATTTAGGGCATGTTAGGACATCAGCCTCTTAATGGAGGAGAGTTTCTCACCCTAAACCCCATGCTGTGCTTTCTCAGGGAAAAAGAAACACAGACAGTTTATTTCCAGGACCTTGCAGTCAGGGCTGCCTTATGTGATGATCCAGAGACAGATGGACTACACTCTCAGCAGCCTCCAGTTTGACTGGGTCTGAAGCAGGACCTACCCTTCACTGAACATTAAAGCTGCTTATGGAAAAAGGAAAACTCTACTAAAGCCCCATTAACTTGAGTATGTAAAGATTTAGAGGTGTTTTAGGCTGACATAATAGTGGAAATGAGAAACCTTGAGGTGTCAGCCTGGCATACCTTGCTGTGTCATGGGCTAATGGGGGTGAGACAGATTTGGTGGAGGGTTTCCCATGCCAGTCTCAGTTGAATCCTGTCATGCCATCCTCAGGGTAACAGGTCAGCATTGTCAGGGAGTCCAACATCACCACCAGGACAGCAGTTCTTCAAATTCAGTGGCACAAGTCCTACCTGAAAGGCCACTTTATCTTCCCTAACACATTCTTCATTTGGCAATCACCAAGAAACTGTGCTGATGCCTATTTTTACTGCTAGTTTCAAACCTCAGTGCAATGGAGTTGGCACACAGGTTCTACAACAGCATCAGTCCTGATGGCAGAGTCACTTCTGATGCTGCAGACAGGTGTGCAGGGCTGGCTCAGTGGACAGTGTTCCCTTTGGACAGCAGACTCAAAGGCAAATGTAATTGAAAATGCAGTCACTACTCAGGTCAGCTGCTTTTATTTCTCATGTACAATCAATCAATTCTGTCCTCACTTCAATTTGTTTTCCACTAACTGCGCCAATTTTCATGATGCTATCCTAGATTTATGCTAATGAGAAGAATAGAACCAGACTTGCTAAATTCCCTGAAAGTTGTCTTCATTTGGTTTGGCTTTTTTCAGCTCATCTAATAACAAGACATGTGACAGACTTACTCAGTAACACTTCTTCAGCCAACAACTGATGGTAACAAGAATAATTGAAGGAAGTATTGCTGCTCTTCACAAAACATTTGTAAATGAAGAAAAATTCTTTACATCTGGCATTTTCATTTAACAGCAGGTACTTTTCAAAATTTTCTAGGATATTATGTCCATAAGAGAAGGTTATTAAATGATCCAACAAAAACAGCTGATATCTACAAAGAAAAATACTGATGTCTGGCTTAGATTGGGACAGAACTGAACTGGTGACAAAGCAAAGGAGCCATCTCCCAAAGTGCTGCATAGTAAAAACCAGCATTAATTCATTTTCCATCTCATTTTCCATCCTGATTCAACAACCTTTTTGAAATGAATGAATGCATCTCCTTGATGAATTTTCCAGCCTTGTTTTACAAGAGGAAATGGAAAAGACTGTGGTTGATGCATTAAAAACAAGGGGAAAGCTGTTTTTTCTTAATTCTAGACAAGGCTGAACTCTTTTTTGTAGGAAGCTTATCAGAATGGGCAAGTATTACAAATACTCTGTAAATTAACAGTTTGTGGCTGGTGACCTCTGATGGTAAAAGTCTGTCCAATGGGCCAGATACAATAGGAAGCTTGTAATAGCAAACATTTTAATTGACAATGAATAAACACATTAAAGTAAATAATTTCTACTGGTTTATGCTTTTGAGTAGGGTGTCCCCTTTTACCCTTCTCAAAACAAGAATAAACTATATGTGTCCTTCACTACTATAAACATGACTTCCATGAGAAACATCCCAGATGGGAAAGAAGGAGACGGCTCCTGTGACTGTATCTCAGAACAGGGCCATTGCAGTCAGACATTGGTACTCTGAAGGGTTTCCATTTCTGCCAGTCCCCCAGTATTGCTTTAGTAGAAAACACAATCACTCAGGCTTCAAATTCCCTTTTGCATTCATGGAAAGCAGCTTTACCATAAACAAGGATCAGCCCCAGATGTCTACAGGAAATACTACACAGGAAAGAATGCATGGTGCTACAAAGATAGAAACCTTTTCTCTCTCCATCCATTTTCAAACCTGAAATTTTCCTTAGCCATAAAAAGACACATGTAATTAAGGCCATTGAGCTGGCTGTAGGGATGCAAATTTGTAGCCCTGCTCTAAATCAGGCCATCGAAGCAGAAGCAGTAAGACAGACCACTAATCAAGGAGGAAACCATTTATAGAAGGAAGGAGGGACCATGTCTGCCCATAGTTCACAAAGCAGCCTTGCACCTGCAATGCCCTCATTACACAAGTGACACATGCTCTCCCTCCAAGCGTGGCCATATTTTTTGCCTGGAGAATGTCTTCACCCAAGTACCATTGGCAAGGGTTGGGGGACAGGAAGAAACACCTGAATTTAGATAGTGTGATCAGGAGCTTCTTTATGGCTGAAATGTCATATTCACAGCTTCCCAGCAGCTGACAGTGAGGACATCCCAGATGGGTTCAAGGCTGAAGTGTACAAGGCTTCCCTGAGCTCATTCCAGAGTTTGAGCAGGAAAAGGGGGATCACTAACCTAAAATCTTTTGCTGCAATACAAATTACTCTCAAATTACCTGGTGTTTCATGGCAGAACAGGAACTTGTAAAGTCGCAGTTCCCTCAGGGTTGCTACTGAGCAGTGTCCAACTCCTCAGTGTGCCGTTGTGAGGGCAGCAGTGGGGCAGTGACCTNCTCAGTTGAATCCTGTCATGCCATCCTCAGGGTAACAGGTCAGCATTGTCAGGGAGTCCAACATCACCACCAGGACAGCAGTTCTTCAAATTCAGTGGCACAAGTCCTACCTGAAAGGCCACTTTATCTTCCCTAACACATTCTTCATTTGGCAATCACCAAGAAACTGTGCTGATGCCTATTTTTACTGCTAGTTTCAAACCTCAGTGCAATGGAGTTGGCACACGGGTTCTACAACAGCATCAGTCCTGATGGCAGAGTCACTTCTGATGCTGCAGACAGGTGTGCAGGGCTGGCTCAGTGGACAGTGTTCCCTTTGGACAGCAGACTCAAAGGCAAATGTAATTGAAAATGCAGTCACTACTCAGGTCAGCTGCTTATATTTCTCATGTACAATCAATCAATTCTGTCCTCACTTCAATTTGTTTTCCACTAACTGCGCCAATTTTCATGATGCTATCCTAGATTTATGCTAATGAGAAGGATAGAACCAGACTTGCTAAATTCCCTGAAAGTTGTCTTCATTTGGTTTTGGCTTTTTTCAGCTCATCTAATAACAAGGCATGTGACAGACTTACTCAGTAACACTTCTTCAGCCAACAACTGATGGTAACAAGAATAATTGAAGGAAGTATTGCTGCTCTTCACAAAACATTTGTAAATGAAGAAAAATTCTTTACATTTGGCATTTTCATTTAACAGCAGGTACTTTTCAAAATTTTCTAGGATATTATGTCCATAAGAGAAGGTTATTAAATGATCCAACAAAAACAGCTGATATCTACAAAGAAAAATACTGATGTCTGGCTTAGATTGGGACAGAACTGAACTGGTGACAAAGCAAAGGAGCCATCTCCCAAAGTGCTGCATAGTAAAAACCAGCATTAATTCATTTTCCATCTCATTTTCCATCCTGATTCAACAACCTTTTTGAAATGAATGAATGCATCTCCTTGATGAATTTTCCAGCCTTGTTTTACAAGAGGAAATGGAAAAGACTGTGGTTGATGCATTAAAAACAAGGGGAAAGCTGTTTTTTCTTAATTCTAGACAAGGCTGAACTCTTTTTTGTAGGAAGCTTATCAGAATGGGCAAGTATTACAAATACTCTGTAAATTAACAGTTTGTGGCTGGTGACCTCTGATGGTAAAAGTCTGTCCAATGGGCCAGATACAATAGGAAGCTTGTAATAGCAAACATTTTAATTGACAATGAATAAACACATTAAAGTAAATAATTTCTACTGGTTTATGCTTTTGAGTAGGGTGTCCCCTTTTACCCTTCTCAAAACAAGAATAAACTATATGTGTCCTTCACTACTATAAACATGACTTCCATGAGAAGCATCCCAGATGGGAAAGATGGAGATGGCTCCTGTGACTGTATCTCAGAACAGGGCCATTGCACTCAGACATTGGTACTCTGAAGGGTTTCCATTTCTGCCAGTCCCCCAGTATTGCTTTAGTAGAAAACACAATCACTCAGGCTTCAAATTCCCTTTTGCATTCATGGAAAGCAGCTTTACCATAAACAAGGATCAGCCCCAGATGTCTACAGGAAATACTACACAGGAAAGAATGCATGGTGCTACAAAGATAGAAACCTTTTCTCTCTCCATCCATTTTCAAACCTGAAATTTTCCTTAGACATAAAAAGACACATGTAATTAAGGGCATTGAGCTGGCTGTAGGGATGCAAATTTGTAACCCTGCTCTAAATCAGGCCATCGAAGCAGAAGCAGTAAGACAGACCACTAATCAAGGAGGAAACCATTTATAGAAGGAAGGAGGGACCATGTCTGCCCATAGTTCACAAAGCAGCCTTGCACCTGCAATGCCCTCATTACACAAGTGACACATGCTCTCCCTCCAAGCGTGGCCATATTGCCTGGAGAATGTCTTCACCCAAGTACCATTTGCAAGGATTGGGGGACAGGAAGAAACACCTTCTGAATTTAGATAGTGTGATCAGGAGGTTCTGTATGGCTGAAATGTCATATTCACAGCTTCCCAGCAGCTGACAGTGAGGACATCCCAGATGGGTTCAAGGCTGAAGTGTACAAGGCTTCCCTGAGCTCATTCCAGAGTTTGAGCAGGAAAAGGGGGATCACTAACCTAAAATCTTTTGCTGCAATACAAATTACTCTCAAATTACCTGGTGTTTCATGGCAGAACAGGAACTTGTAAAGTCGCAGTTCCCTCAGGGTTGCTACTGAGCAGTGTCCAACTCCTCAGTGTGCCGTTGTGAGGGCAGCAGTGGGGCAGTGACCTGCAGCACAGTCCTGCTCAGCACCCACACATCTGCCAGACTCCAAACAACCCCTGTACATCACTACTTTTAAGTGAAACTCTGTTGCAAAGTGGTTGCTATGTGAAGCTACACAGAAACCATGTCTGCAGCCCTTTTGATATTTACAGACCAGGCAAGGCTGACTCAGTGAGAAAGTAGAAATTGGGGATATTTATCATTTTCCTCCTTTATGAAGGTGTAGGCTGACAAGGCCAGTGAGAGCATCAGAGCTGAGCAAGCTTTCTTCTTTTACATAAAAGCCTGTAGTATGCAGCTCTCAAACATGTAGTTTGCAATGTTTGATAGAAATAGTTTGGATTTAAGAGAAGCTCTGTGCATTTAGGGCATTTGCTGCAAAACCTGGGTTTACCCCTGTCCCAGGAGTAAATCTAAAACCAGCAGTGAACAGTAAGTGACATACCAGGCAGCTCCAGATCACCATGGTTTCAGAACACCAAAACTTTTGGAAGAGCTCACCCACACCCACCGACAGCACCAGGAACATGGGGATACTTGTCTCTCGAAGCATTTCTAAACTGGTTAGATGTGGAAAAAGCAGGCTGGAAAAATACAGATGCTAGCACAGTTATTGCACTTCATACTTTTTGTTCTCTTCTATGGTGCTTTACCTCTCCCTGAAAGGCTCATTCTCCTACCCTCAGAATTCCTCTTTCTCCAAAGACCACAGTCCTCCTTTCTTATGTTACCAAAATGATACTCCCAGAACAAACGAGTAATCTAGCAGCCATGCCAAAACAGTGGAAACACTTCCCTATAATTGTGTTGCTTGCTGGGCAATGAGTTTAAAGGTGGATGAGGTAAATCCAACCTTCTTTTACTCCCTGCAGCAGCAAGGGGTGGAAATAACAATGTTGCTACTGCAGAGTTAGTGGATTGCTATTTTGCAGCTCTTCATTGACTGTTTCCCCTGCTCTTTCAAGACCACAGAGATATTTTTATTACCAACTCAGTAAA
This sequence comes from Rhadina sibilatrix, assembly GCA_013400275.1. Taxonomy (NCBI): domain Eukaryota; kingdom Metazoa; phylum Chordata; class Aves; order Passeriformes; family Phylloscopidae; genus Rhadina; species Rhadina sibilatrix. Next base: position 281,729 of record VWYO01006325.1, on the reverse strand, counting down.
TGCAAATACTGCCAGAGGTGAGCATAATTACCTTAATGCACCTACATGCCAGTGTTTCCACTCATCTGCTACAGATTTAGTAGGGCAAGTCCCACTAAAGGCTTCCTGTTCTTTTGCAAGAGCATGAAAGAAAGTGAAGATGTGCCTCGGGAGGCCATGGTGAGATTGCTCTGTCTGCACATCTACAGTGGGCATAGCATGAGATAAGGTGGGAATACTGTGCAACATACTTTTCACCAGCTTTTCTTGGAAAAGTTTCTGCCCTAAAACTAGACATGACCCTTACTTTTCTGTCAAAAGCTGTAAAAGCACATTAATATGTTTTATCAATTTGTGGTATAGAGTTTGTGATCTTAATAGTGAATAAAATTGCATTAATAAAATTATTGCTGTCTGCCTCAGCAGTCAATTTCAGTTGCATATCTGTTTTCTGAAACAAACCTAATATGCTGCCTTTAAAGGCAAAAAGCTAGGTTTTTTCTAATGCTACATTCACTCAAATATATTCCATACTTTTAACATGGCAAAGAAAGACCTCAATATATCAGAATGCTCTCAACTCCCAACAACCTCAGCGCCCAAAAATGTAGTCGAGGGTGTGCAACATATCTGAAGAAATATTTCAAGTATTTAAACTAACTCCCTTGGTGATGCAGGTTGAAGTAAAGGCACTTTAGATGTGAAAAATGAAGACTGATTTCAGCAGGAAACAGTCCAAATACTTTGCACTTGAGAGAGAATTTGGGCAAATGGGTCTGAACCTGTAAAATCCCCTCACAGAATTCAGTCTGTGATGGAGCAGACCCATCTCGATTTCTCCCATCTGAGATGAGTTTCAAGACAGATTGCTAGGATTTAGTTATGATATAGAATTGCAAGTGTGTGTCATGCAGCACAAGTGATTTTTCAATGGTGGAAGCTCAGGGTGCAGAGCTGCCCATCCCCAGAACTTGTGCATAGAATAAATAGGCTTTGAGCTCTCCATATGTATAAGTATCATAGAATAACATTATCATATTTATGTATAAGTATCATAGAAAGGAAAGAGTAGAGAAGAGCCAAATAAGGTTGCAAGTCCCCATTCATGTGCATCAGCAGCTGCATTCAACCAACCACTAAAAACTGCAGGATGAAGCACATCCATTTCTCCTCAAAAAGACAGAAACAACCCCAGCATCATTCTACAAAGAGCCAACTTTGCTCCAGCTAACTGTCCATACTAAGCAGGACACTCCAGCCACAACACATTATAACAGCCTTACTTACATGTCCCTCCTCAGAGACACACCTAAAATAGCTCCCCAGAAGCAGCATTCACCCATCCAAAGGGCAGCAGTTCTGCAAAAAAACTCATTAGCCTTCCCCAGCAGAAAGGAGGTCTGCTTGGGCCTGGAGGATCAATAGGGACACCAGGTGATTGTTTGGGGATGACCATTGTAATAAAAATTGGAGAAAATATATCTCAGCTGGAGCCTCACAGGGAAGGCCATCATGTATTTAATCATCAGTCTGTGTTTTATGTTTCTCATATCTATGTTATTTATATTTTTCTGGCTTATTGAACAGCAACCCATATACAAAAGGGTGAGGGAGCACAACCCTATGTCATCAAAACCATAACACCTTCAAAAATTGCTAATATGGAGTTAAAGCTTTTACCCAAGCAATCAGCTTCCCTTTCCCTTGCTGGTTTTTTTGGGGGGGGTTGTTTGTTTGTTTGTTTTCTTTGGGGTTTTTTTTGTTGTTGTTTTTGGGGGAGTTTTGTTTGTTTTGGGGGTTATTTGGTTTTTTTAGGGTTTTTTTGTTTTGGGGTTTTTGTTTTGTTTTTTTTGGGGTTTTTTTGCTTTTTTTTTGTTGTTGTTTTTTGGATGGAGGAGATACTACATTTCTTTTGAACTTCTAAATCAAGCTGAAAAGAGTTCAGGTGCCCCAGAGCAGTTTATTGTAAGTGCTGGGGGATAGGAAATTATATGAGTAAGCAAGTAAAGAAGGCACAAGCTCCACCTCTGTGTAAAGCATATCCACCTTCATGCTAGAGTGATATATGTGGTAAAGCCACCTGCCTGTAAGCATCTTTTAAAGCAGAGTGAACCAGTGATAGTAAACCAGCTATTTAGAGAGATTGATACGTACACTGGTGTAAGCAGACGCAGCTCAGGGTCTGTCCACACCACAGAGAGAGCCTGTACCAATGGTGAACATGGGTTGTTGTGAAGGGCACCTTCCAAAGTAGGTTCAGAACTATATCCAGCAGTAGGGACCATCACTGTATCTTCCAAAATGGTTTATGGTACTGTTGGTTTTCTGTGATCTGCAAAAATCAAAAGGCTTCTCTTAAATGTCCTACATTTTACTGTGCTAAATGACAGCAAAAAAAAGGTTTGCAGCATGTTCTCCAGTCCTGGGTTTGCTTAGCTAAACCAGGTTTGGGGCCAGAACAGGACAACTGGTTGAAACCCGGTTTGTCTCACTAGAGGTGACATTGATACTCAAAACATAATTTACTGAGAATATTTCTGAACTGACAGGCCACTGTGTAGTGCCCAGAAAAGCCTGGGACACATGCTGTACATAAGAAGCTGTTCCCAAGCTTTTTTCCTGGATCCTGCACTTGTGAGCTGAAAGAACTTGAGATTATTCCATGCTGGGATGTTCCCAGCTTCACCAGACATGTTGTGAAACATAACTGTGCAAACCCTTTTCCCTGTGCCGCCCACCCTTGGGGTCTGGCATCTGCTGTGTCTGCTGGCTGCCCTCAGGGGATGCCTTTCCAGCCAGATGCCTCTGACATTTACACAGTGGTGTATATGACTTCCAGCTACAGACCTGATAATATCTAAAGACCTATTTTTCACCTCTTTAGGTGAAATGGGTAAAGTCCATATGTTTTATTTCTCCACATTCTAGAGCACATAAATCCACACCAGATGTGTGTGAGAGGGGATGAACTCCTGTCAGACAGTGAAAAGCTGTGTCAGAGCCTGTCTTTACATCTGCAGCTGCTTCTGAGGATGCTTTTGCACGGGCTGGTACCAGCTGGTGGTTCCACTCATGGGGCCCTGGGGAAGCAGCTCAGTGTCCAGACATGGTCAAGGGCTGACCACCCTTTTCACATTTCACCACTGAGGACCTGAGAGCATCTTTCCTAAATAAATGACACCCCAAAGGTGTATTTCACTGCAGGCTATGCGCTTTGGGATTCATCCTGCTAGAATTAATGCACCAGTAAATTTAAAAAGTCAAATACAGACGATGGAGGTCATATGAACCTTTTAACCCAAGTGAAGAAGACATCATAGTCTTACCTTGACAAGACTCACGTGGCAATTTCATACATACACCATTCTGCTCTCAGTCATTACTAATGAATAGTATGAATAGAATTTGATAATTTTTAAAAAACTCTTCTTTTTCTCTGCTTCACAGATTTTTTCTCTACAGGGTACAAAATTCTTAAGGAGTTCCTTCAGCTATAAAGATTTATTTTTTTTCAAGATAACATGTATCTTTTATTTCCAGAACAATATATACAGGTATATTGCCAAGCACTAGAATTTTTTTCACTATAGATAATAGCTTAAAAAAAAGAAAAGCGTGCTTCAGACTTAAAATTAAATCTTTCAAGACAGTAAGAACATCAACAGGAGCTCATTTATGTTGTTTATTAGAGAGATGTTACTAATACCAAATGGTTGGCAAAGATTCTACAGAAAAATGTTCCCTAAGCATAGTAAATTTTAATGATAATATTGCAGAAAATGGAATATATTTAAATATAATGCCCTGTGCAAGTAATGGTTCTGCTAACCGTAGGATACACTTAATCAAACAAAAATACTCCAGGAATACTCTTAGAGTGCCTTTATTTTACCAAATCCAGCTGGGAGCTCCACATATGTTAGGAATAAGATTTGCAGTTAATTGGCAAAAGCTTAAAAGATTTGAGAAAGGTTCTTCTGCACAGGAGGACATAATCCACATCTACAGAAAGTTATATTTGACTCACAGATGCAGCTCCATCTTGAAGACAAGCTCCTGCTGAGTATTTCCAGCAGAACTGGAGCTGAGGTTTCTTTGGCTGTCACACGAGTACCCATTTGCTTGAAGCCTTTCAGGACTGAGACTCTTCCTCCTACACGTGAGGACCTGCAAGAAGTGCCACTGCCAAGGAACCCCTCACAGCAGCTGAGTCACTTTTCTTACATAAAACTTCCAAACAAAACAAACTCTCACTAAAATGACATTTACTGGAGCCATTGGCTTATCCAGAGACAGCAGAAATTTGCTAAATAGCTCTTACCCAAGAAGATGTTTACAGTTTAAGATTTGTTTAGTGCTTATGGTACAATTTGTACCATATGTTCTCTTCCTTAGAGTTTTGTCTGCAAAACATTTTTATTAGATGTAGGGCACAAGGAACTAACACTTCTTCCCACCTCATTACAGTAGCATCATCCTTCCAGGGCAATCTGCAACCAAGTAACATGTCCCTTGAATATTTTATCTGGTCTCTGGCAGTAGAGAAAACTGATGAGCCTGAACTACTGGAATCTGATCTGATAGAATGGAGCATGCATGGAACATAATTGTTTTTTTTCATGGCAGTCTGTATTCAGCCCAGGAGAAAACCTCCTTTGGAGACTGTAGCAGACAGCCTGGGACACTGGAGCGAGTCTCTCAGTAGAAAGCAGCATAGTTTATGTTATTAATCCTACTGAAATTGCAGCAGCAGTAGTGCATGAGCAAGCATAGCTTGTCATGATCACTCTGAAGTGAAAGGCTGAAACTGTCAGTCACCATGGAAGGGATTTTACATTCTTCTGAGCCTTCTTGAATGGACTGAGTGTTGATGCATTTGCATACAGTAGAAATTCAGGGAGTAAGCCACAAAGGCACAAGAGAAAAAGATCTGAAATTAAATAATTTCAGATTGACCAAGGAACTGCTTTTCTTCCATTTCTGAGTGAGATTTCACTCCCACAATACAGCAAGTACTTAAAAATCCTTCTTGTGTCTGAAGAAAGGCTTTTACTTTACTGACAGGGGTATATTTCTGCTGGTCCTTTCTATCAGTTAATGCATTGTCAAAAGGTATCCATGCAGCGAAAATAATGGGGAACTGAGGGTTCTTATACCAGCAGAATTTTTAATAATAATCCTGTAAGATATTTTCAAAATCATAGGTGAATACAGAAGCTGAACTTTTGGTTCACTGGGGGGAATAACAGGGCAGCAATTAGATTTGAAAAGCCAGAGTGAGTAAATTAGGCATACAATTCAGAACAAACAAACATGGAAATATTTTGCTATTTTTCTGATGTGGTTTTCAGACTATCCCCATGGGAAGTGTTGATCCTTGGATCGATGCCACTTAATGGCAAAAGTTTCTACTAGCTTCTATTGTCTTGCTATTGTACTTGATGCTTCTTTGTCATCCAGTGAGTAAAGAAGTGGCCCTTGCAGTGGCCAGACTTACAATGTTCCACTTTATATTCCTGCTTACACTTTTGCTGAACCTGCCATTGCTGTTTATGTGTTTGTACAGAACCTGCTTCATCCACACTCTTCTCCACCAAAAAGAAATGGGAGATTGTTTGGAATGGCTTTGATTTATTTCAGGTATCACTGACCATAATCAGTAGGCAAGAAAGAGCACCTTTACTCTCTGGTAAAATGGAGTCAGCAGTTCTTGGCTTGAAGGACATTTCCACAGCAGACCTGATAACTGTTATTCCTTTTAATTTTAGCCTATTCTTAACATCCTTTTGAAAGTGTAGATATATATTTTTCTGAGGAACTTCACTAAAAATAGATCAAGGGTGCTAATTTGTCTGTAAACATAATGCACCTGACATCTTTGAAGTAAGTTTTTTAATGATTTCATTGAATCAAAGCAGCTTACTAACTGTTAATTAAGCATCTTCATCTGGTGGGTCACAGCCTATAGAATTAAAACTGTGAATAATAAAATGAAAGCAACACAAAAGAGTTTCTTTTGATCTGGAGATTTTCCCCACCGGAATGAGATCACAAATGCTTCATTATGTTTCATAAACTGATGGAAGTTCAAAGCTAACAAAGCTAATATGACACAGAAATTGGTTTTCCTTATTGGATTAATTATTCAATTATTCAATCAGATACAGTTGTTTATGATCACTCCATAAGAGTGCAAGAGTGAATAAAACCAGCAAGGATGGTAATCATACACAGCTACAAAAATGTTTAGATTTTCCTTGGAGCACCATCGCTACTATTGGAAAGAAAATTCAGCATTTTACTATTCAATGCCAGAAACAAAATAACCAAGATGTTGGGAGCATTTGAAAAGATGCAAGTTTCGTTAAATATGCAGCTGTGCCCAGCTGATTGCCAAAAGACCAAGGATGTGCCTCTACTTACTGGGGGGAGTAGCAACAAAAGCCCGTTATTGACTGTATTTCCAGTCAGACTGCAAAATCTGCCTGCAGAGAGGAGCTGGGGACTCAGGAGCAAAGCAAAACACGTGCACAGAACCTGATGGGATGGGGTCCCTTGCTCCAAGTGCAGAAACTGCCCATGGCCTGGGTCCTGCTGCCACACTGAGACATGAGAGAAATGAGTAAATAACAAGGAATTATTTCAGGACTATATTTCATTTGATGTAAAAATATATTTCATATATATCTTTAAAAACTTTGTGCTGCTGAAAATGCCTGCCAGTTTTGTAGCAGGAGATTTGCAAAAGCTCTTAAACACATAACACATATGTGAGTGCTGCTTTGAATACTAATCCTAAATGGAGACCCTACTTCTTTGTCAATTCTTTGATATAGTTGTATTCTCTGGACTTTTTGGGAGGATTTCTTTCACATCAATACCTTGTTTGTTTTATGTAGGGAAAAATGTGAATGAGCTCTGAATATATATGTATGTATATTTATATAACTCCATATGATGGTGTAAGGGAATCTATAGGAACCACTCGTTGATGTTAAGCACACTATATTTTAAAATTAACATCTGGTATAAATGAATATGCCACAAATGACATATAGTCTGAATGAGCTTTTACTTACTGTAGGAAAGGTATTGATATATAGGGTAATGCAGAATGGAGAATAACCAGGGTTTTTCCATTTATCTTGAGACCTTTCCATGGATGTTACAGTTTCCAAACTTGTCATGGCCATTTTTGCAACCACTACTGTCACAAGTTATTAATAATATGTAACAATAATTAATTTGATTGGGTGCTGTGATACAGCAGCCTGGAGAATTTAATTGTGATACCCATAGGAGAGAAACTCTATTTTAAAAATCTGAACAGGAACAACCTTCTTTGAGATAAAGATAAAAGACAGAATCAGACGAAAGAGAGAAATAATAGTGTGCTTTTTCTTTCCCTCCCCTCTTTCCAGTGCTAGTACTAAAACAATACGTCTAAGAATATTCCTGCCTAAGCCACCATATCATGATGTAAAACTTTACTGTGCAGGAAAATGAGAAGTATGCAAGTCAAAGACATAATAAATGCTTTCCTGAAATTAAATCCAACAACTTCCCCTTGAAGGTATTTTGCTGTTGTACTTTTATGGTGAAGTTGGTTGCTTTCATTATCCCTGCTGAGAATACAGGCTATCAAGACCCTTAAAATAATTCTGCTTGTGCAAGTATTTCTGTAAGAGAAACAACTGTGGATGAGGCAGACTGTAGGGCTCTCTAGAATGGATAGTACCTTTAATGAGCAAATCATGACTAACAAGACATTTAGGCATGAGACTAACAAACAAGAAGCTATAGGGCACTTTTTTTTTCACTCCTAGCCTGTTGTATTTCTGCTTTTGGATGACTAGAAGTGCATTCTGAAGAGAGCTACTGACACAAGCACACAGCTGAAGAGAGCATAGAAACCTTTTCTGAGCTTGCATTGAATGACAATTTCTTTTTTTAAGAAGAGTTCTACCAACATTTTCCAAGGTATAAGCCTAATCTTGTGTATGTGCATTGCGTGTCTACTGAACACCTAACATGCCTATGATTGGAAAATGCAAAAATTCCTCAAAATTTGGGTTTGCTTGGGAATGGGAAGGAAGAAACCAAGGTTCCAAGTTTAGCTAGGTGCTTAGTATTTATTTTTGAGGGCTGATTCTTGGCCTTACTGGCTGCAATGAACTCCTTGTGACTGAAAAAGAGCACAGAGATATTTCCACTTCTTCTGACTTTTTCTGGTTCACAAGACCTCCCACCCTGAAAGTCTATTTGGAATTGTGAGGAGTGGAACGAAGCTTTTCAGATTCAAGCAAACTGTGTTTCCTTGAGAAAAACTTCCCAGCCACCACTGATGATGCAAGGGACAGAATATCCTGTGCCAAGGAAAAGCAAAGGACTGCTCAAATGCTTCCAGCTTTTTTTGATCCTCAAGGCAGGAAGACAGGCTTGGATTTTTTGCTTACCATGGCTGGCTGTGCCTGGGGCACAGAGCATGTCTTTGGTAAAGCAGGACAGTTTCTCAAGGGTGAAACAGAGTTCATCAAAATGAGTATTCATATCTCTCCAGCACTTTTCCTGGACACAGTTTTCTGGTCTTTTTGCAACACTGTCATCCCTTTTATTCAAACTGGTGCCCTGGTAGGAAAGACACAGGAGAGGGGTGTGACTGAGCTGCTAACGCTGAAAGCTGAATTAGATGCAATTTTACTAAAATTAGAGTCTGTTCAGTGCAAGCATAGCAGTCCCAAAGCAAATAGAGGCAAATGAGCAAAGTCTGATGTACAGTGAGTATTTAAGAACAATAAAGTAGAATAACAAGGAAGTAATTTCTTCCAGGGTATTGGCTGTGAGTCTGGGATTTTCTGTGGGCCTTATATAAAGTTTTACTGCTTAACAAGAGTAAAATTCTCATCTACTTTTACCAGCTCCAGTCATTACCTTCTCTCCTTTATAAGATCAATATACTCAATAAGAAGAATTTCAGCTAATGAGTTCAATATAATTGAAAGACTATTCAACATCTTTTTTTCTTGAACAGATGCTACGATGAGTCAACCCCAACTCATCATTTGGTTTCACAGGGTTTAAGATTATGTTAAGAACTACAACCCTCCTGATTACTTGTTTAAAGAAATCCAAATATAGCCTCTTTAAATGTTTTAGTACCTAGAGAATAAAACAGCTGTCAGCAATATGTTCTTCTGAGTGGCTTTCATATGAACACTCAGTCTGTTGTTTGTAATTTAAAAAATACAGCCACAGTCAGTTGTCACCCGCAGACAGGTGTGCAGTCCAAATATAATTTTTTTATTTGCCAGCACATATGCAAATCAAATATGAAGATGATAGTACTAAATTTTACACAGTGGAACAGTAAGAGCTCTAAAATTAATATCAAATGCTTTGACACTGTCAGATGGTTACCAGGTGCCTTATCCTATGAATTTCCCATTATTAAGGACATATTTAAGAAACACGTATTGTGGTGCAATATGTCACTGAAATTGCCAAATTCAGACATTGAATTATGCAGGATAAAATTTCTCCTGCTGGACAGATTTAAGTGGCTAAATGCATGGATATTTTTGTCTCGTGGGCTCTGTGAGCACTTAATACAGACATTTGGAAGTGGGCAAGATGAAGACCCTTGAATATGGTCACTGAGTAAAAAGGTGTGACATCCCTGCATTTGTTTGGGTTGAACAGATCCACTATTATCTACAGTTCTCAATAAAACAAAGTCTCAGCTTCAGAAAACAGGTTTTTTATTTCGCATGCAGCGAGTTAAAAAGTATCTCATAAAGTCCTGGCCATGTAGATATCACTGGCAAAACCCCTACAGAGTTTAAATAAACCCCTGTCCACTGACTCTAAAAGCAACTATTATAATATCAAAAAATGTTTTAGATAGAGACCGAGCATAGGAGTAGGAGTTGCCTCATTTAATATAACACATTGTGCAAATTAAAATTTACTTTTGGCTTTGTTTCTGCTTAGCTAACAATAATGTCTGAGGATGTGCAGAAAAAGTTGCATAGAGCTTCCAAGTAAAGATACTGAAGTTCCCATGGAGTTTCTTTTCTCATGAAATAGTGCAAAAACATATTTTTTAAAGAAGGAAAGGAGAGTAAGTTGAGGAATGAAACCAAACATTCTAAGATATTTCTGTATCAGAATGTTATTTCATTTAGCCAGGAATAGTGGGCATGCCAGAAAAAAAAGGGTATATTTTGCCGTGAGGGCACAATAGCTGCAACTACAAACATCCATACTCTCACTTTGCTCATAACCCTCCTGTCCATGCCTGGGATTCATTACGTGTCTGTACATTTCTGATGCAGCACACTTCTTATACAAGTGTGGGTCTGGGAATCACCACCATGTGTGCTTCCATCTCTAAGCACTGGAAACACTCTCCAGTTGCAGTGGCTGGGAGCACCTTCCATGAGCAACACCATCAAAAGCCATTGCAGAGACAGAATAAACACAGCAGTTTACTGTTGATTGCTTTGAAGGAAATGCCTGAGACGGGTAGTGACCCAGAAACCTCTATTATTGGCCTATGATTTTTAATTTAATAAAATTTTGATAAGGCCAAGTTAATCTTGAGTAATGTACTGGTATGGAAACAATCTAGTTCAAAGGATAATTAATCTGTTCCAGTGTGATAAATGTTAAGCAAGGATAATTAATTCCAGATTTTTAGATTCAAGAACTTAAGCTTCTGCCTGGCTAATCAAATACATAAAATGGTAAGATAATGCAGGAAGTCTGATCACATCTCACATGCCCCACCAGAAGCCTCATTTATCATAAAAGAAATAATCTAATTCTTGAATCAACTTGACAGCACAGTCAAACATTGCACCTAAAACAATTCACATCTAGTTCAAAACATACTATTGGACATCCACCTCAGAAGGACTTCTATAATCCACATGTTCTTTCACACGACTTTGCAAGTGTATGTAGGTCTTCATTTTGATCTCTGGTTAGATGTACTCAATTTATATCATTCTAGATCAAAGTAGGTGTCAAATCATTAAAATCTGGAATCAAACCTGGCAACCTTGGACATAACTCTAAATAATTCATCCATGGTTAGTGTACAGTTCTTAGTTGCTTCTGTTCATATTTTGGGGAAGTGAAGTCTGACATGCACAATGAAGTATGAGGTTCACTACTATAAACCAATATTTATCCAGGAGGTAATAGTTACACTAAAGTACACTTTCCCCATATTTAAGTAAATGATACTGTGAGACTAATAAGATTTTAAAATATAAGGTTTTGGAAAAAAAAAATTTGAAAACCTTGAAAGGATTTAGGATGACCCTGAATAAGTATGGAGATTGGCAAAGAGTACATTGTGCAGGGGCAGTTGGAGTTGTAGTCTACATGTAAGATATGTTGAGGCTACTTCTGTTGAGGCAAAGAGGAAAATTATCACCAGAGAATAATGAATGAGTTCATCCTGATGAATTTTTGGCATGATTGCCTTGTTTCTGATACTTGATTGGCCAAATTACAGCTGTCACCAAAATGTGCCATTTTTGAGAAAAATGAAATGATTGTTTGAAACAAACTCTTCACTGTGGAGTCATATAATGCCTGTGAAGTATATCATCCAGGGTTCCTGAAACTTCCACAACTGATGGAAATAGAGAGATGTAAAGCAAAGACAAAATGGAATTGAGCAAAAAGTCTTGGGGCTACATCTTCACTGGGACTAGAATATTCAGGCATTAGACTCTAATATGTGCAAAAGTGTCTCTAATGTAACTTTGATCTGGTTTCCAAAATAGCTTTTAGAAAATTATTTTAAAATGTTTTTTTTCTGCCTGGAAAAAATTTAGAAGGAAAGAAGCCACAAAGATTTTCCATGTTGTTCAAAGAAAGCACAACCACATCACCAATGTGTGCTCTAGAAACTGTGGAGAGTAATTAGACCAAGTAATGTGAGTTTGCCAAAAGATTCCTATTTTAACACAAAATTGTAGTTCATTAAATACAGTTACAAGACAAAGAGAAATTAAAGATTTGATAGTCACCATTTAAAGCCAGATATAATGCTAAGAACTGAGAAATTATTAGGCTGCTAGAAAGAAAGGAGGATTCTTTTGTAAAATTTACCCCTTTTCCAGATATTAACTTGGGTTAACTGAAGCCAGAAGAGCTAAAACCTAGAAAACAATATTTTATGAAAATTAGGATCTGCAGTTGGTACCACTGTTCCCAGTATCCCTAGCAGATGGGAGTAGTGCTTAAACACACTAAATTCATGAGTGGAGGCAGGCCAAGACTGCTATCAATGAACAGTACCTAGGAGGATTCAAAGAATATCCTGCTCTACACAGCAGCACCGAGTTTTTTTTTCTTGCTTGGATTTATTTCATTCTGTTGAGCTTCTTTTTGGTTTAGATCTTGGAATGATGGGTCACATATATGTGCACACAGAAAGAGAAAGCTGCAGGGCTGCAACCTCTGAATGCTCTTGTCTGGGGAAATCTCCCATGAAATACAAGTATGCAAAGAAATACATAAATGTCTGTTCCTGCATCACATGTGTTTCATAATATGTTGGTGCTTGACTGTAACTGCATTGAGTTACTGGGGATTGGAATGACAACAGTAAATGTCAGAACAATATTTGAACACTCACAGAACTTGAACTACATTTTTGTCTATCCATAAATATCCATGAGAAATTTCTCCTGAACCACAATCTGAATAAAACAAGACTTAATAAAAGAAGGAAATTTATTTGAAATGGAAAGAAACTGGATACGTTTTTCCACTCTTGCAAAAGATTTGCCAAATACTTGAAAGATCCTAAGTTTGGGTCTTTCTTCAGATTTCTCCAGATTTTTTCCTCTAGAAAGAGAGTGAAATGTTGATACAAACCAGTTTGTGTTTTGCAGCATATTAATATACTGGTTTTCTCAAGGAGAGAGAAGGGGAAACCTTACTGTGTAGGAACAGTGCGTGTCCTGAGAACAACCTGAAATGCCAACCTAGCATTTTTGCACTTCAAAAACATCTTTGACTTTTATAAACAGCCATGATGGTAAAATTGAGGCTGTTAAAAATACATGGTTTACTTCAGTAGTTTATAATTCACAGTGGCATTTAGTGGGTGGAGTTGTAAATTAGTAAGTGGACTGTTGCCACAGCAGAGTAGGCTGCTGCTCTGCATAGGAGAAGCTTTGCTAAGAATAGGAATGTGGTCACGATGATAATGAACAAGGGCTCCACATGCTTGAAATGTTGATGGGAGATTGGGAGATGGTTGTTGGATGTTAACAACTGCTCTAGAAATTAGATGTTATCAAAGATCTGTTTGAAAGATTGAACTGGATGAAAAGCATGCAAAACTTAACCAGTAAAACCTGGTTTCAATTTTTAGCACTACCAAAAGTCAGAGTGGCACATGAAATATTTATGCTGTCAATAAATTGGAAGGTACAGTTTTACAGCCAAAAAATTGCTGTGTTTATTCTGCTGCAAGAGGAAGGTAGGATTGCAGCAGTCTCTACACATAAAAGGATCTTTTCCCCTCTTGCTTTCAAATTAAGTAGATTAATGTGCCAAGAAAGTATTACAATATGTTAATCAGGTATTTGATCTGGTCTGTCAAACACTTAAAGAAAAAAGTCAGTTACTTCCTGGAAACTATATTAATGATCCAAATAAACCCAGCTTTCTAAATGTACTAGATTTCTCTGAAGAGGGATGATTTACTTATCACTAGGATGATTTGCCTTTGGACTCTCAGTAGCTGTAACAGCCTTATTCAAAGATGGAAAGCCAACAGCACTGTATCAGAAATCCTGAGTGAAGGGTGTAGATAGATATGGATGGCAATGTAAAACATGCCACCTTCAACTTTTGGAAGCTTTACTACTGAGTGACAGCTGCTGTATGATTGCTGTTTGGCTAGAAGTAGGCAGGAAAATATTCTGAACCCAAATGCATGACCTGCGTGACTGCAATAATTTCATGGTTTTCACTGCTTAAATTCCCCGTTGGTGGACATCAACAGAGTGCTCTCAATTTTCTGGCCTTAATATACATGTTTGAGCTATGTCAGCCTTTAAGTGATCCACAGGAAACTTGCACTGAAAAACAACAACAACCAAAATCTGTGTGAAATCACTGTGTCTACTTCACATGCTGCACAACCCTTTCCTATGAGGCCCTGCTTTGATCCCTGTTTGTGCTGGCCAGTTCTAGGCCCCCCAGAGCAGAAAGGGCTGCACACAGATGTTACACTGCTCGTCAGTGGAGGAAACCAGGCCACTTCTCCTGTAGGAAGATCACCAACAAAGTGATTTTGTCACAAAAAGTCTAATGTGGCTGTTTTCTGAGTCAGAATAGGGACACGTTTCTAGTAGAAGGTATTTTGAGCAGCAGTCCCTCCCTAAACTTTTCCAGAAACCAAAATGTTGATTTCATTCACTATTAAATAGATAAAAGAATTTCTCAAAAGGATTCCTGGGCTAGTAACCTATCACATTCCATTGAGGACTCATCCATATGGAGCTTAGTAATTGCTGTGTATCTCATATAAAAATATCCCTTAGGGAGGCATGTGTCTGGTACAAAATAATTGAGTACCCTCTGCTCTTACTGGAAAGACTTCATCTAAAAGGAAAATTTATGGCAGCTTTTGTGACATAGACAGGAAACAGAAAAAGATCTTTAATCAAACCTAAGCCACTAATAAACTACTTGGCAGACAGGATTAAATGGGTAGTGTCCTAAACAGCCCTAAGACTTATGCTCTTTGGTTTAAATTCTGTGTTTCCACACATTAACAAATCTAAAGCATATAAAATTGAGGTAGAGAGTAGGGAATCCAGGTCAACTCTTTAAGATCTGGCAGTTTCAGGACTCTACATGCTTACAATTTAACCTAATTAAAGCCATGAAATTATAATTGAATATGGAAATGTACTGGCTAGAAAGTGAATCTGTCACAACCTCAAATCACTTCATTTATTATAACTCTGAAATCCTGTCCCACTATGAAATGTGTGTAGCAGTGTATCCCACACTTACAAAGGGCACCCTACAGATTTAAACGTGGTGTCATCTCTGAACCACATTTTAAAATGTGGTTTTGAAAGCTACTGGCAGCAGTGGGATTTGTTTGCCAGAGTCTGACTCTTCCTGCCTGGCCAGCAGTAGCACGTTGCTCATGGTGGGGGGGTTGAGCACACTTTACACTACCCTAACAGCTCAACTCCTGGCTCTCCTGGCTACCTTCTGTGTGTACAGACCAGTCAAGAACTGAAGAATCCTTTTAAATTGTGCATATCCTGCTGGCAGAGTGTCTCTTCACCCAGCTATCAATGACTGAACAAGCTGATTTAAAAGCAGATCCATAGCAATCACACTAAAGTCATTCCTGGAAAACTCCAGAGGGGAAAAAAAAACCTCCAAAAAACCCTCACCAACTGAAAAAACCCTAATTAATTAACATGGGTAGCAAATGAAGCAATACACAGATAGAGGGGGGATATTGTAACACTGCTGGTGGCTTGGCATCAATTCAGCCATGGGTTCTCTTGCATACCTTAGATCATACTGAGCCAGCTTCTGCAAAAAATTACTACAAAATCCTTTCAAAATCAAAAAATTCTACAACACACACAATGCACATTTGACTTTGTATTTTACAAATGTGTGTGTGTAATGCAAGCCCCCTAAATAATAAAATACAATAAGCCTACAGTAAAACTGGCTTCTTACTAGGAAATCTAAATAAACTGGGATATAGAATATAGTGTTTTAATTTCTTTTTCTTTCTCTGCTCTGTTCTTAACCAGCTAAAATCTGTTTCTACTGGAAGAGCTCATCACTGAAAGCATGGTCAAACTTTTCTACAGAATCTCTGGGTATTACTGCTTTTCTGGACAAGGACTTTCTGCACAGCAGAAGAGAAACATTCCTGCTTGCTAAGGGCCCTGTGAAATAAGAGTATCTGACTAAAAATACAACCAATAACAAGCACAGTATGGACCAGGAACTTTGGGTTTCATACTTTTTCTGTCCATACTTATAGCAGTAAGATGTTTTATCTGACTCTATTTGAAAACTCTGCAAGAGCATATTCAGCTTTTTGGGGGAAGAGAAATGACAAAATCACTCCCAAAAGCAAGCATAATTAGTCTATTCCTTACTATAAAACTGTGTCACTTTGATACATGATGCAGACTGTAAAAATAAATTGCGTTAAAGGAAAGCAGTAGAATCCCAAAATGCAGTCAAATCAGTACAGCTGTATCCAGAATTTCGTGGCACAACACACAGATTTCTAAACTGCAAAATGAACAAGGCAAGAACTAATTTAGCCATATATTACATAGTTATTAAAAATACAAGCAGTAATCTCAATTCCAGATCCTTCAGTAGTTAGACAAAGTTTTATTTTCTTTATTAGAAAGCAATAATCCACAATACCTTGTCCTAAATTAATTTTTAAAATGCAAAAGACATAATAAGCTAACACAAGTTCAAAAAAGAGCTGAGTAAAAACAAATGATCCTTGTGACTATCAGCCCTATCTCTACCATGCAAAAATGACTCCAACCAAACAAAAAGGTAATAGAGAACCATGAAAAGAAACAAAACAAACTAAAAAGGAAAAAACCGAAACCTAATTTCCTGGATAGCAAAATATAGTCTGGAATCAAGTTACTGTACATCTTTGTATCATGTCCTAATGAAAAGTGTACAGTTTTTCAGTATGAGCTTTGGAAAATCACACATGTACTGGATTGAACCATTTATTTCTGCACTCTTTCCTCCATACATGATGCGTTTCAAAAAGGTCTCGATATTTCATAAGTAGCACAATCAAAACTAAATGAATCCAAATGTGTGTGTGTAATGCAAACTCCCTAAATTTAAAAGAAATATTTACTACTAACATGTCATATAGAATAAATGACAATTTTATTTTTAAAGAGTGCACAGAAGCAGATCATTAGCACACATTAGTATTTGTTAAGATAGATAAGCATTTGCAAAAAAATGTCCATATTCAATACATTACTAATAACTACCAATGAAATAGAATGGGTATTGTCCGGGTATAAACAAACTTACATTTTTGCTCAAAAATATGTGTTATTTAAGTACACATTATAAATCATGTATATTTAACTGAATGTACTATTTTTAAAAAACGTATCACAGCATATATCTACAAAACTAATTAAAATTTAGAGCTGAAACTAAATCCAGAATTGTTTTATGTATTAGTTCTGTATTAGCTGAATATTTACATGCGTTTTACCTGAGGCACAAGTCAATCTTGCTGAATAACAGCTCTTGAACTCAGACAAATACTTAAATATCTTACTAGAGCTGTCACCAGGGTATATCAGCGCATTCAGAGCTTAAACTATACCTGTATGTAAAATTTTTTCCTACTTTTTAAATAAAATATTACTACAGTATATTCCTGAGCATACTGAGATGTAGAGAAAAATGGCTGCAGGGGATAGCCTTGTGGTGGCAACTCCCACGTAGTGCTGCAGTGTGGGCTGAATTGGTGCTAAACTGCAGGGGAAAGAAGGGAAGGGACCTAATGATCTCAATTTTTGCCTGTATTAATAGGTTATATATCACAGAATTGAAAGATAATCTGTGAACACCTGCATTTACCATGGACTAAAAGCACTCCAGTAAGATTTTACAGCCCAGGACATTCACAGACCAATTTTGTGTGCATACCCCATCCATACACACCTGCTGCTGCAGTCATACCCTTGGCCTTTGCACTGCTGTGCTATGGATAACACAATGGTTTATATCAGGAATATCAGCTCCACATGTGACCAGCCAGTAAGATATACAGTAATGGCTGACCTGTTTCTCTCGCCCACAACAGATGTTTTCCTAGGGAAGAATTAATATTAACATTATAGACTCAGACTGGCAAAATAGTGTAAGGCCTCAATGGCTTTGCCTGCAACAAGACTGGGAGCCCAGTCTTGACAGGTTTCTTCACTATAAAAAAGATTAAAGAATTCAGCCAAACATTGTTACATATGCATCTTTCAAAAACTGCACATAATTCTGGATGCTCTGGTTCTTGTTCTCTGCCTTCTGTAGGCTGTTCTCCAGCTCTTTCAAATGTACTTCATGGTGTTTTTCATTCTAATGAAAAAAAAATGCATAGAAACTTACAAATAAAATATAAATCAATCAAAATAATCTATGACAACAAGTACTTAAAACTCCAGAGGGGATTTACCTGTACTTTTATTTACCTTGTAAAAACTGTAAAAGTTTTCAGGAGCTCCACAGAAGCAAAAGTGCTGAAAAGGGCCTCAAAAGATTCAAGCTTTTATTTATGTTCAGTCAGGACCAAACTGAACATGTTCACATAGACTTCAAATCAAAAAAGGCCTATAATAATTTATAATAGTTGTAAATTCAGATTATTGTCATTAACTCAGAGAAAAAAATAAGATATCACTACATCATAATGGAACTGTTATGCATCTAATAAAATCTAGATATGCTTACTGAACAATTGATCTGAGGGAAATTACAACTTTATATGTATTCTTTTTATTTTTGCCTTGCTGGGAAAACTGGACTGAGTAAGGGTAGTAAACCCAATATTAAAGTGATTTAGTTAGACTGGTCATCTGCTAGGTTAATGGGAAATGTCAATGTACAAAGTATATTGTCAAGATGAATTAATTTAATGTTCTGAAAAGGGTGTATCAAGTTTTCAGTAAAAGGAACTTGTTTTTGTGAATGGTGACATGGTGGGTGATTTCTTAAATCACAAACAGCATTATTTACTCACATAGTGAAATAAACAGAGGAGTTGTTTTTTTTCTTCTTGCTTCTTTCTCACTTCAGCTTCAAGAAGTAGCAGTTTTGTCTGAAAGGCTTGTTCCTTGTATGAGATTTTTTCCTGTTCTTCAACTACCTGTAAAAGTAATGAAAGAGAAAGGTTATATATAAAATAAATTCATAAATGAGATAGATATATTACATATATATTTCCTCTTAAAGCCCAAATCAAATTATTTTCTTTTCTCTTAACATTAATAGTTTTATTTCCTATTTTTTATCTAATAATTAACTTATTTCCCATGCCCAGGAATTAAACAAAACTGAGAAATATTCTGGCTAAATTTGAAAGCTGTTTCAATCTAGCAAATCTAGTGGGAGTGGAACACTTCTTACCTTATTTCCAAGCCAAAATTTTAGTTTTCTCAAAACCAAAGAAATATCCTCAGACAGTATTGAAAAAATTAGATGGTTATTTCTACATTATTAACCTGAAATTACAACTTCATACTTTTTTTTAAATTAAACTAATATAATTCACTATAATCTAAATTCCTACATTTCCTCTTGAATTTTATTTACTGTTTGCATAATTCCTACAAATGACAACATTTGGTTTAATGTAGAAAAAATGAAAAATTCTTCCTCTAAAAAGAGAAGGATTTCAACACCGATGTTCTTATGGGTTTCTATAACAAAGAAAATAAATGTAAGATTAAGCTTTTGTACAGAAACATTTTGTCATATTTGTAAGATTTAATATAATGTGATTAAAACATTTTGATTTTTCAATTAAAAAAAAAAGATAATAAAACATTGGTCAATTGGAACTTGTTATTTATTTCCATAGGTTCCAAATTTGACAAAGAAATTGAATTGTTCCATCCATATTTAAAACATGCAGAAATTCACAGTAATTTTTTAGTATTTCTCCCTACTTGCAAAATAGTCTTGTGCCATAGTTTTTTCTCAAGCTCATTTTAAATGCTAATTTTAAATAGAAAGTAACAAACAAGATTGAAAGATTAATTAAATTACCAATACCATTTTTCTCCCTTCTTCCAAAGCAGATTCAAGTTGTCTGGTTAATGCATTATATTCTGCAATTTTCTCTTCAAGCTGCAATTTACTGCTCTGAAGACTCTCATCTTCTTTTCTGAGCTGATAAGCAAGTTCTTTATTCTGATATTCCACCTCTCCTAATTGCCTTTATGCAAAACAGATTATTGTAATTCACTATAGCAGAAAAGTGTAAAAGGAATTAATTTCAATCAGATTTTTCAAGTTACCTTTGGAGATGTTCATATATCTTCTGAATGTTACAGATCTCTTCTTCTAGGCAAAGACTGCCCATTGAAGTTACACTATGATTATCCTGTGAAAATGACAGTTTGTTTCTAGTTGAAGAGACCTGTATACAGGAGCTTACTGGACTAAAGTAAGCTTGTCTATTAAAATCCATCAAAGAATTTGATTGTAATTTCAGATAAATGCTATGCTAATTCAGGCAAATGTTATGTTATACTCAAGTAAATGTTATCTTCTGTTATTGTACCTTGTATAATTATCTTAAATTAATAAAACAGACAAAGTTGAAGACTAAAATTTTGTGTGAACACTTTAAGGCTGAAAACCTGCTATGTAACAAAGGCCTGAAAAACTTCAAGTGCTGCTCATGCAGCCTTGTGTGTTAGGAGTTGGTCAGGTCCACCTGACCAAAAAAGGCTCCCTCACACTACAGTCACAAGAGGCATAAAAATAACACTGCATATACATACAGAAGAAGAAAAGTGCAGCACTGGCAAAGAATTTCAGAAAGAAGAGTATCAAAAAAGACAACCAAGTTCATGAAAAGAGAAATAGCAGCAGCAGAAGCTGAAGGAAGCAAGAAGACAGTCTTCTCCTGCCCAGCATCCAGAGTGCTAAACTTTTACATGTTTTCTTTCAAATCTCATAGCAATGACATTATTGCTCCTTCTACCATCAACAGCATATTAGCAATAAACAGACACATCAACAGCCTGTGGTGCCACCATTTAAAGGGGTGACCACCACCATTCCTTGGACTACTTCAAGCAGTCCCATCCAGCAATTTGAGCTAATCTACCTAATTGTGTTGATCAGAATTACAGGCTGTTCAGGTAGCAGACAGGTAGTAGCAGAAATTAGTCCAGCTGAACCCAGGAAAGGTTTTCTGCTGAGGAAGCAGAAAAATTAATTTTCCTAATTTCTGGTCATAGAGTCAAGGGTAAGGACATCAATCACCAAGAGTTAATGCTGAAATTTAACTACTGTTCCACCAGACTAGTGATTATATTCCCAATTATTTTGCTACTTAAGAGGTTACTTTTGATACTTTTGATACTTAAGAGGTTGTTAGATTAAAATTACATATACCATTTTATATGATGTATAAATTCTGCACATCAAAATTAATTATTGCTTAAGTACTTTAAGACTTAAGAGTTAATGAACATTCTTTGAAGAATCAAAAATCAAGAGCAATGTTTTATACAAAGTCTATAGGACCACAGGGACACACTGTGCTTCAGCTGTAGTTTTCCCACTGACACAGCAGGATGATGAAGTCCCCTTCCCACTCTACTAATTTGAAAAACTTTGTCATTTGTGCTCTTCTAACTCAAAAGCACATTAAAAATAAAAGACAGAAAACAGTAGCAAAAAATCCCAAATCTACCCTGCCATTGAAACTCATGTCAGAGGAAAAAAAAAAAGAGTCGAGGAAAATTAATTTTCAAGATTTAGAGAAAATACAAGCATTAGTGTTAAGAACAGCTAAAAATTGCAATTATCCTATTAAAGCATGTTTTTAAAATACGTAATCAACTAAAACATTGCAATAATTAAAATGTTTTACATCATCAAGAATATAATTTATCTGAATAAATATTGTAAGGTTCATAAATTAGCTACTAAAACCAAAACTAATGTAGAATTAAATTATTGTACTAGATACAAACAATATCTAGACTCGCATTTATTTCCAGGGAAGAATTCTGCAACACAACTCAGGACATAGGTATTCAAAAAGATCACTCTAAAAGTAAAAAGTCTTGCCACATAATGAATTCACATAAATACAGTTGGCAACAGGTGTTTTTTTTTTTTTTTGCATTGTGCTATTTCCACAGAAGTTTTTGATTTATGAAGAAAATAGCAAAGATAACCTTACCACTATCACACATGCCAATAGTAAAAAATGTCCCAGAGACTTTTTTCCACATAATTTTCTCATTTATCTTTAGAAATCAGAATGTTCTAACCACCTGAAGCTCCAGCTCCCTAAGGGTTTTGCATTTGTGTGCACGGATCCTTTCCCAGGACAGATGCTTTGGCTGGTTTTCCTCAGCTGCTTTCAGCAAGTCACAAACCTGTTCTAACTCCTTTAACTCAGCCTCCGTTTTGTCCCTCACCTGCACAGTAGCATCACAGGAGAAAAATGTAAAACCGTAAATTAATTGTTGTAATACCTAATGGATTTTCATGTAAGTAATAAAGCTAAAATTCTATACAAGTTACATATCACCTATTTTATAAAATACTGACAAAGATACAAGTTCTTTTCTGATGCTTAAGAATGTGCTGTGTTCCAGGGTTCAGCTCCATCTGCAGAAAAACTTATAACTCATCTCTGTATGGAGTCTCAGTTTTAACTGTTAGTTTAAAAAAAAGGACTTACAATAGGTTTGCTTCCATATACTTTTGACAGAACTTTCACAACTGTTCTGTCAAAAGGATAGTTTCAAAATCATCAACAATAAAATCACATTTTTGAAACTGATAAAAGAGTTCTGGAATTCGAAAATAGTAGCCAAACTACTTAGTCATTGCACTAGGAATCATTGCTCAATTGTTTGGAATTATGTAGTATCCAAAAAACACCAGCTTTAGACAGCAGTCAGGAAAACTCAGAAATTTAAAACCAAGAGGCAGTACCTTGTGGCTTCTAATAAGACCACAAAAATGTAGAAAAGATCTGTACCCTATAGAATTGTTTGGAAACATTCTTTATTAATGCAAAACTTACCTTATTTGCTTCTAAGCATTCATTTTCTGTTATTTTTTTATTTTCATTTAAGACTGTTTCATATCTGGATTTCAATTCTTCTACTGCAATTTGTCTTTTTTGTACCTAGGACAACATATATTTTTCATATATATTTGCAAGTTCCTTCATTTAAATACAGAAAAGAGAGAATCATTAGTATGAAGCATAAAGGAAAACCTTTGACTTCTAAATAATATCGCAAAGTTTGTCATTATTTGAAGTTATTTATTTTCATTATCCTACTTGTCACAGCAAGTATAAAAGGGTTACCAAGTAAAGAGCACTGTTGTATCAGCAGTATGTTATCAACAATGGAGAATGAGCTGCAGTTGTGCTGTAGAAGCAGCCAGCATGACTCACACCTCTCTTCACTGACACTTCCCATCTGGAGTCACTACAGCCCTGGCCTAGGGAACTTCACTCACTGCTTAAGGCTGGCTGTTGCCTGGAACTACATATACCATCTTAAATCTGGCAGCAGCTTTAGTTGGGATAATGCATGCAAAAGGCAAGGCTCTCTGGCTCTACTCTGGATTTTCTACCATGTCTTTCTTTTCTCTTGTCACTGATTTAAAAAAGAAGTGAAAAATGTCAGTGAAATTGTGTCTATATGATACCAGAAATAGATATATATTTGAATCAATGTTCTAAAATTTCTGTGTGAATAAAGCCAAATACAAAAAATGAATTGATAAAAGCCCCTTTTAAGTTTGATTTATTTGTTTCACTGGTATTTCTGTGTGGATTTATCTACTGAAATAAAAGAACTCGTATAACCCTACACTCATAACCCTAACCCTAATATATATTTCTTGAATGAACTTGAATTTCTTGAACTTGAATACTGATACGCTCCTAGGAACATGAAGATTAAATATAGCCAAGTAGAGGTAAAATGTCATTGGTATATCCACTGAAGACATCAGACTCAAACTTTTAAAATGTCTAGCTTACTGGGTCACTAACCTGCTTTTTAGGAAGAAAATCTTGTCAATGCAAGTTTGCAGTTGGCTTCAATGAGCTTCAAGTGGGCTTCACACAATTCAGTACAGACAATGTGTACTTGTGACAGTGTGGAGACTATTCTTTGATATGGTCTGTAATAGCATTTCTTCTTCCATATTCAATATTACAAAAATATTACAATCCTCGTGACAACAAAAGGGGTTTATTACAAACAAAACCTTTATCATTTCCTCAAAACAGCCTACAAGTTCAGAAAAAAACATATCTGAAGATTTCAAACATGGTAAGTCACCTCATTTTTACGCTGTTCTACAAGGTTTTCCTGCAGCTTTGCTTTTTCTTGCAGATGTAGCAACTCATATTCAACAGACATTGTACTCTTCTCCAATGTAGCAAGGGAAGCCTTGACCAATAATAGAAAATATAAAAATTACACATTCTACAATATGATATTACCAGCAAGTGACTTGCTGGCACCAGGAAGAGTGACTTAAGTATTTTTCCTGTCAAACAAAAATGATAGTCTAGAGTTTATTTGTTAGCTCATGAGAACACTTATATTGGATGATAAATACAATACAAAACCTTGAAACGCTTTCAAAATTGAAATTAATAATTGAGGTAAACTCAGTTCTTTAATTTAAAAGAAAGGTTAAAATAAAGGTAAAATAAATAGCATCCTGATTAAGCAGAAATATCATCAGACAACCCTGTTCCTAGCTTTGGCATAAATTTCCACTGGAAAATTTTATCTCATTTGTCCTTACTATTCTAAATGGATGGCAAACTTTATTCTGCAGGTCTGGGGTCTCTAGACAGAAGGTCCAAAGAGAATTAACATGGTTACTTCATTAATATATGATAAATGTAGAGCCATTCAACACTGATGTATAGTCTCACCTTTAATTTTTTGTTTTCAAGGTAAATCTTTTCATTTTCAGAGTTAACAGAATTTAGCTTTCCAAGAATTTCCTCTTCTGAGTTTCTTCTCCATTCCTCCCTTCTTTCCATGTCTTCCATCAGGCCTCTGATCTGACTTGTTAGACAGGCAAGAAGTTCTCTATAATATACAATATGCTTCCAAAACTCTCGCTATGAAAATTAAGTTGAACCTTAACACATTCTCCTTCATTTATATATATAAGTATAAAAGGGAGAATGCATTTATGCATCCAAAGAAAGGATTATCTATTTATATTCTGAAATAAACTCTCTAAAAGAGGAAAGTTTCTACTCCAAAGAAGGGGTCTTAGCTCAATTATAGAACTCCAAATCATACTTCCAAGAGAACTATGCATATGCACACTGTACAAAATGTAATTATATAGAATTTATAGGGTACATTTTTGTATTCCTCTGGGGAAATGGTTTTTCCCCAGAAACCCCCAAAAACTGTAACCTTTAGTTAACCCTACCTTCCCCCTATCTCTGACCAATTGGCTCATTGCCAGCTATCTGTCCTGGGACAGAGAGTCTAAATAAACCCGTGCTCTTCCCTGTTTGTCCTCTTTGCCCTGGGACCCCTTCGAGAATAAAGCCTTGGAATATCCCTGAGGTAAGAGCCTCTTTTGACTCTTTTACCCTATCCCCTGGAGTATCTCCCCCAAAAGCTCCCCAGAAACTGAGCTAGCACAGCAGCCCAGGGGGGTGGGCAGAGGGGTAGTACTTCAGTATATCACATAATGTCCCACTAAGAACACTCCTTAGCTTCTTTAGGAAAGTCACTTTCCATTATTAAAAGCAGCAAATTATACTGTGCCTCATTTTTTGCCTTTTTTGGTTAATAAAGTTCACAAAAGTTGTTCTGCTGTTTAGTGTAACTGAAATAATTTAGCCATCACTAGTCTGAAGTAGGACCTAGAAGATAAAGAACCTTTTTCTGTAAACTTCTGTATTCTGCAAACACAAGGGTTAAGACTCAAGCTGTTGAATCAGTTATTTAATAAGTAGTTATGTGGAGGCTGCATAGGAACTGCCAGCAAGTTCAGGCTGATCAGAAGTATGCAGGAAAAAGAATATGTTTCTTACTAGTAAAGGGGAATAAAACTTTAAAAGAAGTGAAATGCAAGAGAGAGAAGGCTAAAAATCTTAAATTTGTTCTTATTTCTAACTTCCAAATTTTGCTCAGAATTTTAAAATATTAATAAACTCATTTACATTGTAAACAGAGTATTGCACTACTAAACAATCAATACTCAGTGACTACAGAAATAAACAAAAAAGACCAACAGTCCAACTTACTCCTCAAGATTTTCTTTTTGAACTTCTAACATTTTCTTTTCTTCAACTATTCTGTCATGCTGTTTTTTCCAGACATCAGAGGCTGACAGTATCTCACACAGTTTGACTTCCTAGAGAATGCAGAAATTATAAATTATGTAACAAAAGAATGCCACTGAAGAATGCCATTTAATTCTACAAATTTTTCTAAACACAAGAGCTATTTGAGATGGTTTTATTGGATCTCTCTTGTACAAATCAATATAGATTTTCTCTCATCTCAAAAAAAAATTACCCACATTTTAAAAAAATCAAAGTCTAAGTACAGACTTACTTTCAAGGCAGAGACATAGTTAAACATTGGTACTGTATATCAACTGTAGAATACAACATTTCAAAATCTAAGATGACAATCTTGCCAAAAAGATCATCTTCAATACATCTCAACTACATATAAATTACATCAATTAATGAACAAATAAAATTATGCCAAAATATTTTTTAAGAATGAAAAACACTAGCTAGGTAAGAAATGAAACATTAGGTAAAATCTCTGGAATGAATATAGATAATTAACCAATACATGCTATCTTGAAAGTACACCAGGTTTTCAATGAAGAAGAAAACAAGTGTGACTACAAAACACCAGAAGTTCAGGAGGAAGTTCTATCTCTCTACACTGCTAATTTAGTTAAAGATCCACTACTTCTTCTCACAAAGATCCAAGAATGCAAAAAACATTATTAACAATCTCCTGGTACACTAAGTGGAAAAATATATCTTTAATACTGACATATCTAAAATTATTACAACACATCTAAGAGTATGAAAACATATTCCTATTGGGAAATCGAAATAGGGCAATAAGCCCAATTCTGATACACCTGGCCTTTTTGAACATTTAAAAGCTATTGAAAGGTAAAGCAAGATTCCAAGGAACAACTTGGATTAAGGAAGAAGTTATTTGCTTGGATTTTAAAAATGTTCAGAAGAACATTTAAACTTAGAAAGCTAAGAACTTAGAAAGCTAAGTAACCACACGAGACATCACATATTAATAAATAAAGAAAACTAACACTTCAAACCTGTCATGGATTCTCAGTTAGTACACTGTATTTCTGAGTTATAGTCATAGTAATTTCTGAGTTCTTATCCATACAGGACTAACAGGAAGACCAGGAGAGGTTAAACCATAAGCTGATGACAGTCCTCTTACTTTCTACAGCTTAAAATATATAACCTCATGACTTAAGACAGTCACTAAATTTTAACAAAACAAAGGCAGTTAATAGTAACAGCTTTCATGACACCTATAGGAACATTTTTCTTAACAAATGAGCAACAAAACAAAAGACATGCAAGCATAATCAAACACATTTTTCTATTTTTCACAGGTGAAAATCTTTCAGTTGTTCAATTTCAAACAATACAACACAACATTGCTCACAGCATAGTCACTCACATGTTCTCTTACTTTAGAGGTTACATCGTCAACAGCTTCTTCTAAGTGTTGAGCTCTTTGTTTCTGGGACCTTAATGCTTTTTTCAGAGCACTCTTCTTTTGCTCACTTGTTTCCTTTAAGGCTAACTTCTCCCACTTGTATTCACCAATTTTATGTTTCCACTCTGCTATTTTATTTTCTAGAGTCTGCAGCATAATTAAAATCAATTCTTCAAGTTCTAAGCCTTACACATAATTTTGTTCTATAAAACAATTAGGAAGAGCTGTTACACTTAAAATCTGTTTCCACATAATCTTGGTATCTCAAATCTTGTGGTTGATACAAGGAGCTAGCTAAGTGCAACAGTGAACAAGAAAAATACAGAAAGGAAGTCATGACAAAGATGAAAACAAGAGGCTGAGAAGGTGCAGGAGCAGGCAGGAGTAGGGGAACAGACAGCAATTTAACCATGTCTGTGTGCTCTTGGAGATGAATGCAAAACTTCCACGTAGAAGGCAAGGTATGAATGTTAAACCCCTCTATGAGGAGGAAAAAAAAATGGTTTCGTCAGACAATTTCTGTGAAGAATATCACCTTAATGATGCTACCAGTGATATGCACTGATGTATTAGAGCATGTGCTCTGAATCTAGTGACACACACACACTACTAGGTCTGAAGATAGGCTGTATGACTGTATATGACATTTTATTATGAAAGTTACTATCTTGGATTTGTGTTTTTTTAAAGTCAGGAAGCTAGGAAAGGCTGGGGTCTTCTCCTTAGTATATATATTATGGTTTGGTCTGTGATTAGATGACAATACACTAATTTCTTGCAAGATCTCTGGTTTTTTTCTGAGATGAAATGGCCCCACTTTATTAATGACACATTTCTTTAGTGAAGAAAGTATTTTTTATAAACAATGAAACAGAAATGCATTTTAATTAATTTAATAATATTATTAAACATGTACCACATAGCCAAGATGGGAACTGGGCTCGACAACTGCCATTATATTACCTTTTCTATTGCTGTTATTATTTCTGACTAACTAGATGTTTGCATTGCTCTGATGAAGACTGATCCCATTCCATGCAGGAAGCTGATCTCTCTAACTTCATGACTTTCATATCATTCATCTATATACCACATAAATATGAATGAAAAACAACAACAGACATTAGAACACTACGTGATGGTATTCATTAAGAGCAATACCAGACTCTGAGTCAAGGAGAATCTCAGATTCATGTATCAAAAATGACCAAGCTACCGCCAGACAATTAGTTTTCATAAAAACAAGTGTAAATCCTGTTCATATCTCTTACTATTCTTCCACCAAACTCCAGCAATGTAGGCAAGTCAGCAGTGTCAACTTTCTCAGTTCAGTAATAAACATCCTAACTGTAGGAATGATTAATGTATTTTTTTCTTTCTTTTTAGCCTAGGTCTGACACTACATTATGTACCACCAGTCAGCTATTGAATATGTGAATGTGCCAGCCTTAGTCAAGATATTCATTGCCAGTTGCTATAAACTATGCATATTATGCATGAGGGGATATCTCTCAGTACAGGCCCTGCTAATGGCCTCAGAACTTTTACACAATCAAAGCAAAATGTATTTGGTTTTCCAAGTGAAAGATAGTCTCAGGTACTGGGATTCACAAAAAGCAGAACTACTTCAAAAAATGGAAATTACAAAAAAGCCACCCAAATATGTAAAAAGTGGTTTTCCTATATAAACGCTTACAGGGCACCAAATAAACAAAGATGTGACTTGAGGTGGTGGATAAACACCTTCAATAAACACAGCAAACAGAAAATTTCAGTCTATGTATGGATTTCTTTAATTGTGGGTATGAGTAAACAGCTGCTATCCCTTATTACAACCACAGGAGGTCAGAATCACACTAAGAATAAGTGCTTTGGGCATTGGTCGGTGGCTGAGGTAAATTCAAATTGACAACTAATTTCATTGGGGCAATGCTAAGCTCTTGCAAGCTTTTGTCTAGTTATTAACAAAATCACCTCCTGGATTTAAGGTAGCCAATGACTTCAGCAAATTCTGAAAGTGAACAAAATTTTTAAATAGATACGGAGTGACCATACAGCTGTATATCAAGTTATTTTATCTAATGAAAATGTTGCTGGAATCCTATAATTGTACTAGGTAGAACAAGAAAGCAATTTTTATTTAGAAGAAAACATGTGGCTTTTATGCATTTATGCAGACATAGACATGATTTGAAATTGCCTGATATAGGTTGGGTAACCATCTCAAATGATTCAATTAGCAGGGGATGTATGCTAGTACAAAGTAAAAAGTTTGTGGTACATAGCTAGTACATAGCTAGTAAAAAGTTTGGAAATTTTAGTCATTTTCTCATTCATTGCTATGTTCTTGACAAGTTTTATATATTGTATTCTGAGGCCATACACAGCTCCAGCCTTTCACATATGACTTCCTCCTTGCCTTTTTCTAAAGCCGGTAGATAACTGATACAAATGCCCAAATTTAACTTGTGCTTTTTAGAATAGAAAATGGAAATCATTTAACTTACCTTAAACAAAGCAAGACTAGGCCTTAGTCTTAAGTGTTTCACTTTCAGCCAGTACTAAGAGACTTATCGATTCTTCACAGACAGTAAGAAGAAACAGGGGGTGGCTGTCACTGTTCTCTTAGAACAGGAAGCCACCCCAGGGACTTGCCTATCTCTTGACCCTATGGAGACTGTCTTCCAGGCAGTGCAGTTAAGTGAGTGAGCCAACACTTCTATGTATGTTTCACTTTGCTTCACCAGAACTGTACAAGTGTGCATAAGTTGAGACAAGAGGAAAAAAACCAACCCCCCCCCCAAAAAAAAAAACCAAACCAAAACCCAACAAAAAACCCCCAACCTTGCAATTAAAATAGCATGATCAGGCAGATCTTGCAAAACATAAATACTTATGATTCTAACTGGTTTGGATTTTTCTTTTACCAGTAATTTGATTTCAAAACAACCCACAGCAAAGCTTTGGGGTTTTTTCCCAATAAAATGAAACACAACTAAAAATATTTTGACCTGTATTTTCATTTTTAATTCATCATTTTCTGCTTCTTTTCTTTCAATCTGACACTGCAGGTGAGCTTGTACTTCCTTTACTGACCTTGGCAAGTGGTCTCCTTTCTGTATGTTAATCTAAGAAAGACAAACAAGCACAAATTTATTGGACTATGCTGTATGATGCTCTCTGTATTTTTTCTACTACGCCATAGTTTCTAACTAACATTTGAATGTCTTCAAAACTTGGAAAAGATAAAACATGCTCTACAAGTATATTCACAAGCAGTAACTTGCTACTAACTGTATTAATATTAAACAGAAATGACCAACATGAAACAATTTATGTATAATTATTGAATCACATTTAATCTGTGTTTAAGCACCAGGAATAAGGCCTGGAAGCACGAACTCAGAAATCCAGGCTAAGCAAAGGCATTCAGCTAGCAGGATAACTAACACTTCGCCACATTGATCAGCTGTGCTCTGACTAATTAGACTTGAACTGACCTTCATTAAATTCCAAAGACCTCCATCTCCTATTGATACATTTGATTCAAACTGTAATTTGGGGGGATATGTAAATCTTAAGGGAAGAGGAAACTTATGTTACCAGAACTCAGGTCAGATGATTCTATGAAATTTCTTTCAACTCGATTCCTTTGGCTCATTCTAAGAAGTAATAAGGCAGAAAAGGATCGTATTATCAGTATAGACTGAAAGAAACTGAAAGAATGTACCAGTGGAATTTCCATTACAGATTCCAGTAAGAAAGGCAGATTCAGTCAAGTATTGATGAAAATGCCATTTATTGAAATTAAAGTAAGAAGGAACAAGGTGATAGCATAGAAAATGCTTTATCCGTTCAGATGCTAGGCACCCTAAATTGTTTAACATTAGGTAGTCTATAGTCAGGGCATGGTATGCCACATAGATCCCATCAACATTGGGGTCTGCTAGCATTGGGGTCTTCAGAATTTTTATAGGCTTTTTTGTTCAGTATTTCTATTCTTAAGCAAAAAGATGTTCCCATTAAAACATGCTCCTTCACTTCAAGATAAAGACAAGGACACAACAAGAGCCCCCACAGGCTCCTCTATTATGACCAGCTGGTTAAGTTTATCCAGCGGCCAAGTGGTGTGTTCATTTGGTTAAGCAAAAAGAGGTTCCTCTTAAAGAGGAACCATGGCTCTTAAGAAACCACAAGGAGTTACAGATATCAACGTACACTGCTGTCCCCTTAAAGGTTTAACTGAGCCTACACTGTCCCTCACTATTGAATCATGCTGCATTGCACACACACGAAGTGCAGTGGAGGTATTCAGTCTGTAACACAGATTGCCAAACTACCATCAAAACAACTTTCAAACTTTTACAAAAGCTCCTATACAGGACAATTCTTCCCTTCCAGGGTTGGGTTTTGCACTGAGCTCCTTCTTTTGGCACAAAGAATGAGTGAGCTCTTGCCAGACTTGGCAGCCTTTGATGATATTAGCTCTGCTGTCTTGTACCACCTTTCCCCAAAGAGCCATGGAGACCAACAGTGAATAGTACCTGTTTAGTTTACTCCATGTTATTCCTTATAAATACTTTTCCCTCAGAATATTGCGAATCAGTAAATGAGAATTCAAAAGCCACCTTAGGATATTAGTGTTAAGGAAACCTGTATCCTTAGTTGGTTTGAACACAGTTTTGGTGGTTTTAAGATAATTCTGTAGGAAACACCTTTCAGGACTTAACATTTTTCATAGGTCTTTGAAATAATTGTTTTACTCAAGTTTTATATTTTTTAATTAGGAATCTAGTATGTTGGAAGAAAATATTAATTGTAATGGGACTGGTCACTCACTTTTTCACACTGAAGCATCCATGAAAGTTCTTTGATTTGTTTCTCCCTTTCAAGTATTTTTTTCCTGAGATTCTTCATGGGAAACAAACAAACAATTAATTATTTTAATGTCTGTATGCAACAAGGCATCAGTAATGCACACTGATGAACATTTCAGATGTAAAACTAAGATTCCATTTTGTGATAGTATATCACAAATCCTCCCACTTTCCCACCCTTACTGGAAATTGTATGACTCCAAAAGATAGCCAATTTCAGATATTCAGCAAAGAACAAAGAGAATCAAATTTTAGTTTACTTACAGTATTCTGAATTTCACTTTTACTTAGCTCCTGCATCCAAGTGTAAATGTTTTTACTCTTTAACTGCAACACAGGAAACATTAAAAATTTCTTCTGA
Organism: Rhadina sibilatrix; assembly: GCA_013400275.1. Lineage (NCBI taxonomy): Eukaryota > Metazoa > Chordata > Aves > Passeriformes > Phylloscopidae > Rhadina > Rhadina sibilatrix. The sequence goes on along the minus strand of VWYO01006325.1, from coordinate 248,943 downwards.
TTATAACTGATTTTGTATTTTTCAGTGGTTTTAAACTGGTTACATAGAGCATCCCGTTCCCCCCACTTCCTTATCAGGCACCAGCAGCCTGTCATCATCCTCACATCTTCTCCAAACACCCCTCTCCTGCCTCTATCCTAGCACTCCAGCATGACTGATGCCTTCACCAAGCACAAAGTTATCTGTTTACTCCACTCAATGCTCCACTGACTACTCATTATTTTTTCAGAAGTGGATTGTGTTGCCTTCTCCACCCACCAGGACCCATTTCTCCTGTGGCTCAGCCTGTGCCAGGTGCATCTCCATCAAAAGGCTTATTCAGACTAATGGTTTCAATTTTTATACCCATATTGCCCTTCATATAATTGAGAAAACAAGTAACAAATTCAGGAAGTTCCCATCTTAAATAATCACTTCCTCACAGAATCAGAATGCTGTCTTCTCTGTTTTCCAACTGCTGTCTTAAGGCAAAACAGTACAATCAAACATCTAAGTTTATTTTATTTTATATATGTGTGTGTCTTGTTTTATTACTGGATTAGATTTCCTGGCAGACCTCAAATTGCGTAACACAGTGCAACTCTCTGTAGCTTTGTCCTGGATATACAACCAAAACCAAGTTCTTGAATTTAATTACTTCCAGTGAAAACAGCACCTTGGAAGATTAAACATCATGCTTCATTTATCATAGCCAATGAAATGTAAGCAAAAAAGAAAGAATAAGAATTTGCCATAGTTTCAGTATACTGTTGCTATGCCCAGCACTGCCACTTAGCCATTTTTTGAAATATCACCTACTTCACATCTATAACAAGGAAGTATATTTTTAACCTTGTTAACAAAACAAATAGAATTTTAAAAATCAAGCCTGACAGGAACAGAATGAACTTGCCTCAACATTGTGGAGAAGAATTAACTTTTTCTGAGGATCAAAGTCCAATGAAGGAGCAGAACAGTCATGTATTGGTAAAGACAAGGATGACTGTGATAATGATGACATTTTGGTTTAATGCTGTATAACAAGAGAGAATATGTTAACATATATTGGTGTTCTGTGAATCACTAACTGAAACATTACTGGTATGCCAGGTTGTTCCCTCTACAAGGGGATTAGTGGACTGAACCAAGTAAACCCCTGTCACAGCAGAGATGTAAAACAGCTAATGCACCTGAAATCTTCCACAAGAATTCACAGCATGTATCTGCTCAGCACTGAATTCACAAGATACGTTTCACAGAAAGCAAATCCTTCCACAGCAGAAAACTGAATACACTCGAAGGACAAAGTAAAGATCGCAATTGCTATTTCCCGCTTCCACGCTCCCCAGCACAGAGAGGGAGGCTCAGGGGCACAGGTCACTCAATGCCAGCCCTCGCCCCGGGCCCGCACTCGAGCTCTCACCTCAACAAACGCCCGCTGCCAGCGGCTCCCGCGCCTGGGGTGTCCCGCGAGTCACCCCTCAGCACCGCTCCTGTGGGGCAGTGTCCCCTCAGCACCGCTCCAGCGGGGCAGTGTCCCCCAACACCGCTCCAGCGGGGCAGTGCCCCCTCAGCACCGCTCCTGTGGGGCAGTGCCCCCTCAGCACCGCTCCAGCGGGGCAGTGTCCCTCAGCACCGCTCCTGTGCGGTANAGCAGTGTCCCCCAACACCGCTCCTGTGCAGCAGTGCCCCCTCAGCACCGCTCCAGCGGGGCAGTGTCCCTCAGCACCGCTCCTGTGCGGTAATGTCCCCTCAGCACCGCTCCAGCGGGGCAGTGTCCCCTCAGCACCGCTTCAGCGGGGCAGTGTCCCCTCAGCACCGCTCCAGCGGGGCAGTGTCCCCCAACACCGCTCCAGCGGGGCAGTGTCCCCCAACACCGCTCCAGCGGGGCAGTGTCCCCTCAGCACCGCTCCTGTGGGGCAGTGTCCCCTCAGCACCGCTCCAGCGGGGCAGTGTCCCCCCAACACCGCTCCAGCGGGGCAGTGTCCCCTCAGCACCGCTCCTGTGGGGCAGTGTCCCCTCAGCACCGCTCCAGCGGGGCAGTGTCCCCCCAACACCGCTCCAGCGGGGCAGTGTCCCCTCAGCACCGCTCCTGTGGGGCAGTGTCCCCTCAGCACCGCTCCAGCGGGGCAGTGTCCCCCCAACACCGCTCCAGCGGGGCAGTGTCCCCTCAGCACCGCTCCTGTGGGGCAGTGTCCCCTCAGCACCGCTCCAGCGGGGCAGTGTCCCCTCAGCACCGCTCCAGCGGGGCAGTGTCCCTCAGCACTCCTCCCGCGGGTCCCCACCTGAGCCCGCCGCTCCTCGCCGCCGGGAGCTGTTGCCAGAGTAACGCGCCGTGGCCGTCGCCGTTACCGTTGCCGCCGTCGTTGCCGCTGCCGTTGCCGAAGCAACGCGCCGCTGCCGCTGCCGTGCGGGCCCTCTCCCGGCGGGGGGAAGGCGGTGGTGCCCTCCCCGGGCCGGCCTTGCCCGACGCTCCCCGCGAGCACCTACTGCCCTTGCCTGGGTGCGGAGCGGAGACCGCCGCGGGCCCGGCGAGGCGGCACTGCCCCTGCCCCGAGAGAACGAGGAGCGTGCGGTCGGGATGCAAAGGAGACTCAATAAGCGGCTGTGCTCCTTACTCGCCCGTGACGGGCCCGTAAGCACACAGGTTACTGTCGGACCCAGATGGACAAAAAATCTGGAGACCTCTGGGCAGCTTTATATCCTTCAGATGATTTCTTTCTTGGTGTTTCCATTATTTTTTTTTTTTTTTCCCTGAGGTTAAACTCTAAGTATTCATGTAACCTGACCATACGTGAAGATGTTTTGGCAATACATTCTCAAATACTGTAGAAAAGCCACATATTTTTAAATAACCACGTTCAGATGAAGTGGTAATTCATAGAATAGCTGAGACACTGCAACAGACATACAGATCACTTTCAGATAATAAATTGTGCAAAACTGAGTGATCGCATGATACAAACTTGATCATTTCTACCTATGTAGATGCACATATGTAATGTGTACATAGACACATATACATAACTATAATTTGCACATTTTGTTTAAAAAAATCATACTGATAGAAATGTTACTTTTTAATATTCTGAGTAATAGCAGTGTCAGCAACTTACCTTAAAAGAAAGCCTGACAGAAATAATCAAAATAAAAATCAAACATATCCTTTGGCATTCTTTGTAAACATGCCAGTGTGTATTTTCTTCTATTGCTGGCAGCGGAATTTCAGAGAATAGTTACTCACCTTATATACTCTTTGGAAAATATTACCTAGTCATGTGTTCCTGGTAATAAAAATGAAATGCTAAATTTCAACCTTTTAAATTCAAGTAGACATGAAATCACTTCATTATCCATTCTGGAGTTCTGGAGCGAGTGCCTGATTGTATGTGAATTCCAAAGAAGATTTCGTCTCTGCATGTGCAAAAGGCCTAAGGCTTTGTTCTCTATAGGACCCACAGCCTCAGACTGAGAATTCACCATCTCTGACAGATCTTTGCTTCAGCACCACAGTTATGAGCTGTGGCTTCCTACAGTTACATCAGACAAAATTCTTAATTTAGCTGCCCAGAACTTGCTATAAGATTAGCTTTTTTTAAAAAGAAAACAATAAGTTTTTGCAATTTTCTAAAAATTTGGTCTTAGTTTATAAAATAATGCAAGCACTATCCAGCAGTGAGGGCTAATTAGCATGATAATTAGCATTGCACTCTGTACTTCCTAAACAAAGAATGAATTACAAGTTTCAGTCCTCAAAACCACATTTTAATGACAGTGGCACAGTCCACAGAGTGGAAAATAATTAAAGGAAATAGGACACACAGTTCCACAATGACATAATTACAGGCCTTATTAAAAGAGATGTGCTTGAGAGAAGCTTCTTTAGATACCACAGGAACACTGCTGAGTGTTTGTCAGAGTTCATGACTTCATCTGCTCCAAAGGTATAATTGAACCTTTCATTTCCATGTCAGAAATTCATGACTCCAGTGTGTTTCTTTGTTCATTGGTTAATTTTGGCAATAGCCTGCTATTGAAAAAGCTGCAGATTTGTTGTGACCCTGTTAATACACTGTTCCTTCTCCATCCTTGTATGCTCTGCTTGGTGCAGTACTGACCAGATTTAATTTCTCCAACAGTCCTTGGACACTCACTGCCTTACACAGAAGTGGACATCTGGCAGAGACAGAGTACTGTGTTTTCAGATCTAAAATTTAATTTTCTCAAGCAAGAATCAATGCTGTAATTTCAAGTCATATCGAAGCCAGAATAGCTGTCACATTTTAAAGGAGAAAGGCTCTTTTGGAGAAGGAGTCAGAGATGAAGCATTATTTTCTAGTTCCAATTCCCTCTAACTGCTTTTAGGTCAGTGAATGTCCTTTCAGTCAGAAATACTTCCTTTTGTTTGCTTCTGGTAAGTTTTCTTATTCCATAAAGGAGTTCTGCTGCATACAAATTCTTTGATAGGAACTACATCACACAATCAGAATAAATATGTTGCAGCATTGTTACTATAACTATTTCCCAGAGTTATGTAAAAATATGACATTACACAGACAATCTCTGTGATCAGATCACTCACTACTCTGAGACACCCAGTCCTACCTGCCTAGCAGGCAGAGCTGCAGTAGTTGATTGTGTGGAGGCACTGACATCTAGTGGGCTACAACTACATTTCCAGTTTTTCCAAACGTTCCAAAAATCTGTCACAGCATCTCTTTTTCAGATACTATGGCGTTGATATAAATGCATATTTGGAAGTACAATCAAATATGAATAGTTGGGGGTTGAATTTATTAATTAAGGCTGACTCTTACTATATTAGCAAGAGGAAGATTTGTTTTAATTAGGAGCTCATGTTCACTGAGCTGTGTCCATAGTATAAGCTCTGAAGAAGTCAGTTCAAATAATGCAGGACTGAGCACTTCCCCAAATACCTCTGCAAAAGATAGACAAAATTTACTCTGTCATGCTTTCTGACAAGCAGGTGTAAAACGACAGGGTAAGGCTTTTGATTTCCATTATTATGTTTACATGTATACGTATATGTATATGTATATGTATATGTATATGTATATGTATATGTATATGTATGTGTGTATGTGTATGTGTATGTGTATGTGTATGTGTATGTGTATGTATATGTATATGTATATGTATATGTATATTCAAAAGCTACACGGGCTGCAGTCCCAGTTGCTGACACAACTGCCACATACCAGCTCAAGCTAGCAAGAAAAGATGTGATAGTTGATATCAAAACCATAAAAGCTGTGTTTGTCAATATGGTCTTCCCAATATTATTAAAATAATTTCAGCTTCCAGTTTCCTACGTAGACTTCATGATGTTCCATAAAGAAGGTAAATTTAATTATTCCTATGCCACATGTGGAGAAACTGCAGTACCATGTGATGAAACTACTTCCTCACACTCTCTATTAGGGAAGTGGCAAAGCTGCAAATATACCTCCAGTTATTAAATTATCATTGCACAGTAAAAGGAAGAAACCTGAAAATTTTCTTTCTGTTTCCACAGGGGCCAGTTCCTGCAAGTATAAGATAGCTAACTTCTTCTAAGATAGACAGCTGGGGTGTGGGACTAAATTATTATCCTTCTAGCCCCAGGAAAGGACAAAGACCATGACAATAATATATGGTATACCTAGTCCGTTCCCTGAAATATCAGGATTTTGCCTACTGAATGTTTTATTTTTTGCTGCATGCAGTCCTAGTACAACTCCAGTTTGAGTGTTTAGGGGAAGCACAGCAACAGCTGCCACAAGGACCACTGAAAGGGTGCACTAACATGAAAAGAAGCATTAATTCTCCCTCAGATTGCTGTAGTTTCTGAGCGGAAGTGTGCTGTTAAGAACAGCTGCTTTCTGGTTCTGTCAAATCCAGTCCCCACATTTTTCATGAAAGCCTGATTGTACACAGGCCAGGCAGCTGGCACTACTGATTTTATAATCTTTGCCTGGTTATTATCAAGCTAAGCTTACAGTTGTTAATGTTGGCAAAGAATCTATAGACTCACACACAAACAAATGCCCTTATCTATTTTACTAAAACAAGTTTTGATTATTAAATACAGATTCTGCTCCTTTTATTTTTTATGTCTTTTCAACACATCAATAAACAGTAAATCAAATTTACACACATTTATCTGGAAAATCTGGTTCCAGGATTGCTATTCTCCAAAGCATTAGCTGGAGTTCTGCAGGGTTGTGACTGGTGCCAGTTTTGATTTTGCCAGGCCTCTGAATTTCCCATTGTTAAATTGCATTTAATGATTACATAAATATGTTAAGCATTAATAAAAATATTTTGTGCAAATATAATGCTTCAGTTACATAATCGTGAGTGGGAAGAGAAGTGGTGTATATACACACAGTGACACATGACATGACCCTCAGTGTACTACAGAATTAAATAGGTATGAATTCCAACATGGACTCTATTGCTGGGATTAGAAGTGCTACCAGAGTGTTTATTTCATTTACAGTGTTTTCACAGTTTTATATGAAGTATATAATCATGCAGTACAACACATCCTCCTCTTGAATAAGTGTAGTAATCACTAGCTGAAGAGTTATTTTCTCCCCCTCACTCACATTCTGAGTGCTTAACATTCATAAAAAGGGGAAGGATGTTAAAAGTGAGAACTGAAACACCAGATCCAGTGCCTCACACATGCCAAGCAGCCCATCTGCTAGTGGTGGAAATACTTGCTTACTTGAGGCAAGAAAACTTAAGGCATTTTCCTAAGAAGAGTACCACTCTGTCAGGGCTTCTCAGAAAAGCAGTAATTAAAACTAGATTTTCCAAATCCTACGAGATCACTCTAACCTATGGAGGCTTAAAGGATGGGAGTCTTGTTCCTCTTCCAGCCAGTCATTTTCTGAAGAATGAGCAATACCGAGGATGTCAGACAATGTAACAGAAAGCAGCACTTTCCCCTCTGGCAGGCCAGGCTCACATGTCATGGGCAGCAGGCTGCAAGCTTCAGGGAAGAACTAGCAGTATGTTGATTTGGGAAGAGTTAGACCTTGATGGCTGTCCATCCCAGCCTGAAAGTACTACACAGCCACTACTGGGGTACATTGCAGCTGAGGTGATGCTTCTGCTACAAGCTCAGGCATCACTATTTTCAGTTGTTGGGTATCTTTTTGTGGAAAAAGAACTGGTGGAACTTAGTGCCAATGGAAGTTATAAAGTGAAATAATAGCATCTCTAGATCCCAATTTAAAATTTTTGATGTTGATGTCTTTCACATATGCTAAATTGCTATCACAGTGAATTGTAATCAGCACTTACATGACTTTCATCCGGGCATATAGTACTGAGCCTTGAAAGAGAGACTCGTGGGACTTCTATATACCAGTAACGTTAATTTTAGGAAATGGAAACAAACTTGCCATATAGCTTTTATATGCAAACACTTATACCCATGTATAAGCAAGACAATACAAGCTGAAAAAAGTAAAATGATTCAAGAAAAGGAAACACATACGCACAATAGCTTCCAGGCCGTGTTCTTATCACAATAAAAGGTACAATAGGAATTTTACACAGCCTGGGTTTTGTTTTGGTTCTAATTCCTGGAATCTGTCCGGCATGTAAGCAAGGTTGCTTTGTTAGTTATTTCCCTTCTCTGGAATTCATCTCTTGTCAAAATGCCATAGGATTTCCTCTGACTTTATCAAATTCAGCCACACATTACTTACTATTTGGATTATGAAATAAATTACTTAACTGAACAACCAGGATAATTTTCAAGCTGGGTATGTTAGGTTGTTGCCAATGGTGCCATAATGTAAATGTTTTCTAATTCTCGGCCATGTCAAAGGTCCTTCCTTTTCTTCTTGAACATTCAAAAATCATTATGAGAGATGTTAAAATGATGAAAATTACTAAAAGCACAGACTATTTTCTCATAATTTGCTTGATTAGTGCTATTGAGTTTTGCTACTGTACTTCAAAAACCTTGGTTTTCAAAAACTCTTCGTGATGTTTTGGTGCTAATGCCTAGTTGCTTCTCAGTAGATGTTTATCCAAACATCTTTTAATAAACGCTTTTTTTCTGAAAGACTTCTTGAAAATTCACTCCCAGCTTACATTTTGACTGTCTATCCGAAAACTATTTCTCGTGGAGACAAGGTTTGACTTACAAAACTCAGGACAAGAAACGGGAGCGGGGGCAAGACTTGTCCTCCCAGAGCTGGGTCGGAGGGGGCCAGCCCCCGTGAGAGGCCGGGCCGCGGTTCCTGGGTGCGGCGGGATTTCTGCACTTGGGGCGCGGAGAGAGGTGCCGGGGGGGACTCTGCCTGTGCCGCCCACCCTGCTAGCGAGTCTTTACGGCTTTACAGGCCGCGGCCGGCTCCCAGAATCTCCTTCGCCTGGGCTGGCCGGGCGGGCTGACCCGGCCCCGAAGCAGCCGCAGCCTTGAGACCTGCCGATAACGCCCGGGACTACCCGGAGTGAAAATTCTGCCGCGACACCACTGCCAACCCTACGACCCCACCCAGTTCGCCGTCCCCTCACGCCAGCTCGGGGCGGAACCGGGGCGGAGCTGGACCAGGGCAGAGCGGGGCCGGGCCGGGGAGGAAGGCGGCCGGGGCGGAGCTGGGGTGGAGCTGGCCCAGGGCAGAGCGGGGCCGGGGCGGAGCTGGGGTGGAGCTGGACCAGGGCAGAGCGGGGCCGGGGCGGAGCTGGGGTGGAGCTGGCCCAGGGCAGAGCGGGGCCGGGGCGGAGCTGGGGTGGAGCCGGCCCAGGGCAGAGCGGGGCCGGGGCGG
>VWYO01006325.1:176706-240121 GCA_013400275.1 Rhadina sibilatrix | reverse complement strand
CCGCTGGCTCCCAACTCGGAGAGATCGCCGGGCCCGGCTGTGCCGGCGGGGGCGAGGCCGGAGCATTGGCCAGGCCGGAGCGTTGGCCAGGCCGGGCGGCGATGGGCTGCTGCGAGACGTCTCCAGCCGGCCCCTTCGGCCGCGGGCTGGGCAGGCCCGGCAGTTCGCCAGGCTGGCTGCGCGATAGCAGCCTCGGGGGGCTGGCAGGGGTGAGACAGCCCGAGGTCAGACGGGCAAAGAGGGGAGAAGGCACCAGCACTGGGGGTACGAGGTGCGCAGGCATCAGCTGCAGGGAGATTCGGCCGGACTTTGTGCATGCAAAGGACAAAGGTGTGTCTCGCCTGAAATAAGCACCTGGGTTTTACTGGCTGCTAGGAACGTATTCGTATCGCTGCCAGATCGGTAAAAGTCGAGCTCTGATGTGACACGTGAAAGTCCGGTATGTGTCTGCTTAGATTGTTTGGTTTGTTTTACCTTTAGTATCGTTTTTAAGCTTGTTTGATAGCCCATTGTTTCCGATTTGGTCTTTCCCTTTCTTTGCAGTAAGAACACTGTAACTGTCTTTTGTTCCTTAGCTCGTCTTGAGCTGTAATCCCCTTTCCTTATATAATCAAACTTGAACAGATTTCCTGTATGAAGATGTGCATCCAAGCAGTGTATAGTAATCCACTTTGGTTTCTCCTCGCTGGGTCACAGTCAGGTTTGGAACGTGGTTAGCGTTGCTATCTGGTGTGATCAGTCTGATGTATTGCCCTAAATCTCAATATTCAAGCAGAACCACTGATCAGCAACACAGCAGAGCTCTGGAAGTGCAAACTCGTCAAAAAGATACTGTTGTTCAAATTTAAATGAACTTTAAGCAGACATTATGGCTTCTCTCTTTGATGGAGGTATTTCCATGCTTCCCCCACTACTCCTGGCTTCTTCGAGGTCTATCTGCTTCCCAGACCGACTCTTCCTTTCCACCTTCCCCTTTCTCTTTTCTTGCTGGACAAGGGAAAAAAAGGAGATGCACTTTCTCCCATCATTGTAAGATCGTGTGATGGCACCTTATGATTTCATTTAAGTGTTTATGTGAAATTTAACATTGTGGTCTTCACTAAGCAATCTTCACACTGCTGAGGGGAATTTTGGAGACTTTAATAGGAAATATTAGTAATTTTATATACAAATACCCTTGTCTATAATTAGTAAAAAAATAATTCCAGACCTATTTTTATTGTATTGAATCTGTACAAAAGTTTTGAGAACACCTGGCATAGTTTTAAAAGCCTTTTAAACAGTAGTAGTAGTACATTCATGAATAAATTCCCTTCTTCCCTATATGGCAGCTGAACTTTCTCATGACTGCAGTTTGCTTTTATGTAGAACTGCAAATGCCAGAAGCATTTATCAAGATGTGCATGCTATCAAAGTTGGTTAATCTACATGTGACAGAAATTCAAACAAACTTGGACAATGCAATTTACTTCTATTGTGTTCTGTTTCTTGCTGGCCAACAAAGAACTTGTTAAGAATGAAATTAGACAGTCAGAATGCTTCCAGTCCTGGTAAATTGGTAAATTCATTAGCAACTTAATCATAAGCCAGATCCTCCTGAGAGTGCCTGAGTTTGAACAGCGGGCTGTCAAGGGATGAGATCATCATTGTTGTGAGGAACTACTGCTCTGAAGAGAGGCAGGCAAAGCCCTCCCTTCCGGCTTTGCTTGGTTCCCTAATGTGAAATGTGCAGCTTCTCCCTGTCTGGCGTTGGAAAACAAATTGCTTGTGGATTAGTAAGACTTGGCATGAATTTTGTATCAATGAAATGAATTGTCTGATGGATTTATTTAGCTAAATGAAGTTATATTGTACTTCATGGTCACTGAAATCACAGCTTGGACAAGAACAGCAGAGGTCATCTTACTGTTTCTCCAGGGCATAACAGGATATCTAAAGAGTTTATCAAACACTGGTTTGTCCTATTCTAAAAAGCAAAATGCTCCCCACCCACAAAGATATATATTTCACAACTTCCCAAGAAAGGTTGTTTTAGCTTTTAATCCTTGTCTTTAGAAGCTTTCTTTAATGTCTAATTATAATTTAAATCTTCTTACCGAAGTTTAAACTCCCTATTTTTGTCCTGTTTCCTCTGGACAGGACATTTTTTTCAATATATTTGAGGTAGCTGCAATGGGAATCTGTTTCATCTTCAGGTTTTACACGAGGATAATTGACAAACAATTACAAAATATACAAGATGGAAGTAATATTTTAGTTTTCTTTATTACCTCTAGACTTTAATTTTGGTTAATGTTTTGAAGCACACTGTGCAAAATTAGACAAAACTTTTCATGTGAAAATTCTCAGTACCAAGTTTACCAAAGGATTTCTTCATAATGTTATAAATTACCTTTTGCATCTTTGTCTGATTAACATCCTCCTGCCTCCTTTTTTACTTGATAATATAGATGTGTTGGTGAACTTAATGACTTTCAAATTTGTCCTTAGATTTTTACTGATGACTGGGGAACAGTTATATCTTCTAGAACTTCAAATTAATATAAGTGACTGTTTCAAATTTGTCCTGGAAAATTATTTCTATGAACTGAATAATTTTAACCTGACTAACTTTGCAGTTCACAGAAGAAAAGCTTGGTCAGGCAGAGAAGACTGAACTGGATGCTCATCTGGAGAACCTTCTCAGCAAAGCAGAATGCACTAAATTGTGGACAGAAAAAATAATGAAGCAAACAGAAGTATTATTGCAGCCAAATCCAAGTAAGGAGCCCTTTAGATTTTTGTTTTCAACTTTTGAGTTAATAGATAGGTCAGTGTAAATATTTACTGCAATAGCTATTGCATAAGTAATAATTAAATACAGCAGTTTTAAAATTTGAAGGCTGCAGTTATGGAAAATACATTTTGAAGAGCTGGTAAGAGTTGGAGACACTGCCAATTGCTGGTATTTCCTAAACCCTTCAAATGGGGAAAACTTTATACAGAGCTTTTTGAACTGTCGCATTGGTTCCATGCACTGCTCAGTCTCAGGTTGATTGGTTTTTTGAATTGTTTACTGTTTAATTGAGTTTCCCATTCTAATTCCAGATAGCTTGGAATACTCTCTGCACAATACAAATCAGCTTGAAGCAGGCAAGGTGAACTAAAATACCTGTCTTCAACAATTCCATTACTAAAGAATTAGCATCCTATTTAAGTAAAACAAAAAATGTCAAACATGATTTCATCACTGTTGAGTCTCTTTCTGTAACAGTAACAGAAAAAAAAAAAAAACATGGGCAGAAGAAATGAAGTTTCATGATGTGTTAATTTTATTTGTTTCTGAAATTGCTGCTATGATTGGTAATGTTGAGGAGATCTGTTTCAGATTCATCCTACAGTTGTACTAGAGTTTGGAGCTATAGGAATTTGTTTAGTGTGTAGATTTAGATTTTAAGTCAAGACCTGGTGTCTAGTCAGTGGGTGAACTACTTCACTGAAAAGATCTAAACCTCCTTTGGGTTTGCTCAAATAATAATTTTATAAAACTGCTATTGCTTCTGCACTGAAAACGTAAATATTCTCCTTGCAGTGACATACTGAGCTAGGATTCATTAGTAAAGGGAAATCATACACTGCTAATGCCAAATAGATAAATTCTTTATTACAGAGATGTTTGAAGTATTACTTTGGAAGTGTGTTGCATCTTTTAGTTCCATAAAAACAGTTTTTTTAAAAATAAACCAACTAATGATGTGGGAAAGATGCACTAGAACTTGCAGAATATTCTAGCTCAAAGTTCTACTTTTGTCTAGGCCAGAGGAAATAGTTGTCTTTTTCATTCAATCTTGTGTTTGTAACATCTCTTGGATTTTTTTCAGAAACTTGTAAGCTCTGGATATTGAAGCACTGACTGTAGGCTAGTGGAAGTGTATAAGTAGAAGTTTCAGTAGAAGGATGATATATGGTAGCGTCTCAGTCCTGCTCTCCAGTCCATTTTCTGATGGCTAAAAATACTCAGCATTGAGCAGTGATCTTTGTGAATGTAACTTCAGCTGTTTGCTGGCCTACTTGGGAGAGGGGTCACATGCTGGAGAGAGCAGCTTTTGGTGGTTGTTAATGGAGTGACCCTGTCTGGGGGAGAAAAAATCACTTTCAATCAGTTGATAATTGTACCTATAGATCAGACCCATGTAATAGTCCAATAATTTTAGATTACTTTCCAGTTCTTTATGATTTAGCAGAAGATAAATATTATGGCTTGAGTAAAAAAAACAAATCACTTTTGATTATTTTTGGTTCACCCTTGTTGCGTGGAATGCACTGGTACCTGTAACAGTCTGTCTTAGATTAATTTTTGTGACCTTCATGAGAGAGTAGTTATTTAATCCACTGCTATTGAAAGCTGTCTAATTAACAAGTGGTATTAAAGTGGTAGGTTTGTTCATTGGAAAGCTTCTTTGTGGTTGTCTTCTATTGTAGGCTGAAATCTGTTCATACTGACGGTATAAATAAAGCCAGCTAGGTGGGAAATGAAAGCAATTGGTCAGAGAAATCAGTATTATATCTGAGAAGTTTGCTTTTTCAATTATAGAGTCCCTGTTTGGGTGTGTGTGAGGCCTTTCCACCTAAGAAGCTCCCTGTAGCTTCTTAGGTAGAAAGTATTATGGGTAGTATATATAGTATATATAGTATATATATAGTATACCCATATATAGATGGGTAGTAATGCTCACATAGCCTCAATAAGTTTCTCTGATAATTTTATTGCTCAGACTAAGAAAATATGGGAACATGAAATGAAACATTTTCTAATATCTTTTAATGATTTCTTTCAGAGTTTTGAAAGGGAGCATGAGTCATGGGAAAGAAGATATAATTTCTGGGGCTATTGAACTTTCAGAACATCTTAATAGGGAACTTAGAGTAGTTGTACAACTTAATTCCTACTGCTAATTGTGAACAATTTTGATCTTTTTTCTTAAGGAGGAACAAAAGACTGATTTTTTTTTAAGGAGAAATGTTCTGTTATTGCTCTTACTGTGAAGACTTCTGATCAAAATTCTGAAAAGCTGTATAACTATGCTAATGGATAAGAAAAGTATAAATTTTCACTTTCCCAGATGGTTCTAGGAAACACTTGAACGTGGTGTGGCAAACATGCAACATGGTCAGTTTTCAAGAACAGGATCTCCAGCTTAACATTGTTCACTTAATGCTGAGTTTAATGGCTGGATTTTGACTTCTCGTTGTGTTCCTTTTTCTTGTTTGCTTGTTTCTCTTTCTAACTTGTGCTTTGAATGACAGTAATCATTTCAAATAAACATTTTTAGATGCCAGAATAGAAGAATTTGTCTATGAGAAGCTGGACCGCAAAGCACCAAGTCGCATGAATAATCCAGAGTTACTAGGCCAGTATATGATTGATGCTGGGAATGAATTTGGCCCAGGAACAGCCTATGGTAAGAAGTAAAAGGACATAGATATAGGCTTCTTTAACAATATAAAATTATATTTCTTGTCTTTCTCTAGACGAAACAGTTTAGTGACATTTGTATTAGTTTGAGTTGACCTGCTGTATAACTGAGTGTTTGGAGATCAGTGATGATGTTTCTGTCCAAGTCTAGAAACAGAACTTGTGGTTGGAATGGTATCCATCTTCATTGATGGATAATTATCTTACCAGAACGACTACTTTTGGAGTTTAGTTTCCTTGTTAAAGGAACACATCTGCACATTTGACAGTATTTATTGATTTTATTTGCTGTTTAGAATGAAAATGTTACTTGAAGTTGACTTCTGTAGTAAGAAACCACTCTAACTGTACAGTATTCTTGCTTTTCTTAATAGATAATATTTTGATAAGGATAGTAGTGTGGAACACAGTCAAAATTTTATTCCTTCTCTAGTAAATTTATATACCTCTGAGAGGATGGTTGGAGCCCTCCAATATTTTTACACTGCTGTTAATTTGAAAGTCTAATTCTGGTGTTCTCTACAACTCCTAAAGTTGCCAATGCAAATTAAGCTGTTAGTTTAATTGAAACAACTGAAAAATGCAGATGTCTGTATATATTATGGTATGCAAAGTCTGATAGTTTACTCTCTTTACTTCTTTCTTCAAAATTACTGTGGGAGGGAAAATTTTTGTTCTGTGAAGAATGAGTTCCTTATATCTGTAAATAATAATGTTCTTTTTCAAAAAAGGAAAATCCACTTAAATAAAAGTAAATGTTTTATAGAATTCTTGTGCCAAAATCAATAATGGCAAGCTTTGTTCTTCTTACTTCCACGTGGTTTTATGTATCTGTGACTTTCTTTCTCATCATCAGCCTCAAGTCTTGCTTTTTAACATCAGACAGAGTTGTACTTAAGGCATACTGTCCCTTAAGTTGCAGAATCTTTCTGAAGTTAGGCAAATAAAATCAAATCTTAGCATATAGATACAATGTTAGGGTTTCATGTGTTGTCATAAAGGTTTAGTTCTCTGAACACCTGGTGTCCTTTCTAACTAAGTTGAAATTCCTTTTGATACACTAACTTCAGTTACTTGCAACTAAATTTCAAACTATTTCTTGGTTAATGTATAAATGCATATTTTGAAGTTTGAGTAGATGGGGGTGAGTAAAAGCACATTATTTTCCAGTATCTTAATAAGCTTTTTCCTCGCTACCAACTGCTCCTGTCTTAAGAATGCTGTATAGGAAGTTGTTGGATAAGTATGTATGATATCCAGTTCTGAAATAGGTGTTCACGATGGAGTTGCCATAATTAGTGCCATTTCTTCAATGTGGTCTCATTAAAATCTTGCCTTGACCTGTAATTGTTCATAATAAAAATGGTTTTGCTTGTTGTTTGTGTGGTTGTTTATTTTGGTGTGGGGTTTTGTTTGTTTTTATGGTTTTGGTGTTTAGTTTTGGGGGGTTTGGAATGGGTTTTTTTTGGGGGGGGGAGGAGGGGTTGAGATTTTTGCACATTCTTTTCTTTCTTTTGAAGGCCCTTTTCATGGCATTGGATTGTTTTTCAAAATGCTGGCCTCAACTTTCCTGACTGTAGCAACCTGTTTTGTTAACCTCCTGCCTGAACAATATGATTAACATATTTTTCCTTTGCAGGAAATGCACTCATTAAATGTGGAGAAACACAAAAGCGAATTGGGGCAGCAGACAGAGAACTAATTCAAACTTCTGCTATAAACTTTCTCACTCCCCTAAGAAACTTTATTGAAGGAGACTACAAAACTATTACTGTAAGTTGAATTGTACGTTTTTCAGAATTTCACACCAATTGTAACTGTTGGTCTTCAAAATGTAGTGGTAGGTATTATTGCTTTTCTTAAGGTAATATAGAAAAATTCAAGTGAAATTTGTGCCATTGGAGTATTTTGTAGTTTTTTGCCAAGGTAAAAACAAAATAATGATGAAAATATTTGTTTGGTAACTATTGTTCTATGAGAAGTATGCATATTGAGTATAAATTGTGTGAGAATAATTAGGATCTATTTCTGCCTCTCTGTTTAACTGAAGAACTTTTTTTTACATGATACTTCATTAAAAGCATTTCCAGGTAGACAGTCTTTTGCTTGTGAGTGTGTGTACCCATTCTCACAAACTAACTTAACTCACTTTCAGAAAGAACGGAAACTGTTACAAAATAAAAGACTGGATTTGGATGCTGCAAAAACCAGGCTGAAGAAAGCAAAAGTTGCAGAAGCTCGAGCTGCAGTAAGTACAGGCTTTGTTTTTTTAGTTGGTCCATAACTTTCAGACTTATTGGTACATATTTATCAACTTGACTGCTTGGTTATGTTTCCAGTCCTAGCTTCTTACCCTGGTTGTTTTTCTAGATACTTTTGTAAGAATGCCTAAGTGGAACACAAGGAAACAGAAGTGAGTTAAGTGACCTTACTGATCAAGGTGTTAGTCTTCTACTTTTAAACATTCCATCAAGCTGAACTTATTCTCTTCTTGTTTTATAGTAGATGAGCCTATACTGTCAAAAAGTAATTGATACAACTTGCCAATATGGGTGTAAATACAAATACTTGAATCTCTGCAAATGTTGATGTATGTGTATAATTGCTTTCAACTAATGAACCTGATCTGTACTTAACTTCTCTATGTCAAAAATATTTGTGTTTTCTCTTTATGTATTGCTTACTATTTTATACCACCAAACAGAAGTGAGACTCTCCAACTCACATGACTTAACCATTCTGATTTCCTCAAAAATGCTTATTCAAGTAGATTAAATGGAAAAAAAAAAAAGTTTACTGCTTTTTAAACTCTTAAAATGCTCTAAGTGAAGGAATGGACTGTTGACTGTATGTACTTCCATCAGGATATATTTACAGTATTTTCATAGCTGTCTTTTGACTGCATTCCTAAAGGTTCAGTAGTTAATGATGGACAGTGAAGTGGTTTTTCCTGTAAGGGTTAATGCAGTAAATTAAGTTAATGCAAATAAAGAAATCCAGATAATTTAAGTACACAGGGACAGTGTACATGATGGAGAGGCAGAAGAAGGACTGTCACTTTTTGCTGGCTTTTCCAAATGGGCATTTGTCCTGAAAGATCTCAGAGACATCATCTTGAGCTTTGAAGTGCATTGCATCCTTAGCATTGTGATACATCTGAAAACCAACATAATCTCTACCTGACAGTTCTGCTCTTGTGTGTCCCTCTGTATTTAAACCATCTGTATTTTTAAGCCTATGTGTGCATTTTCTCTTATGTAAATTCTATGCAAAAAGAGTCACTTCTCTATTTGTCAAGCTTTCTTAGTTTGTAAGAATAACAATGGAGAACAGAGAAGGGTTTTGATCAGCAAGTAGTGCAATTTAGAAGCAATGGATAGAGGAGCATTGGATACTAAACTATTCCTTTGCTTGACTTTATTCAGAGTTAAGTTAAAAAAAAAAAGGCGTTTTTCTTATTTAGCTTCCCTTGTGGTGTGGTAGCAGGTATGTACCTTACTTTCTAAAGCAATGAAAAGACTGTAAGAAATTGTTCCCCTTGAGCCTAGTATTAAAATTATATATATTCATATTATACTGAAGTTCTAATTCCATCACCAGTACAACTGTTCAGAGCTTGGTGCCAATTGCTGCTGCTGCTACTACTTGATCCTAGGTATTCATACAGAAAGTGTGCAGTTTTATGCACAAGTATTTTAGTGCTGGAAGAGAATGAAACTGAACCTCTTCACTATTTTGTCAATACTTTAATTTTAATTACATTTTGACAGCAATGTGCATGTTTAAGAAGTGTCAGATTGTAGAATGCCAGCAGAAAAAAAAATTGCAGCTCATCTTTATCCTCTGCAATACAGAAGTGAGAACTAACCTGGATGTAGGTGTGATGCAAATGGGTCATATTCTGCTGGCTCCCTTATTTATAAAGGAAGAAACCTAACAAACAGGGCTGGACCGATAGGTTAGTGAAGTATATTGAGCTATGATGCAAATTTTTATGCTTTACTATTTTCTGTGACAGGTTAAAGTGCTAAATATTATCTCTATGTGATTACATATTTTTATAACTGGGAAAAATAATTTGAAAATTATTTGTCCCATGCTTATTGTATAACTGAAACAGCTTAGTTCAGTGTTTAAAATCAAAATCTAAACTGTTTTTTTATCTATATTCACTTCACAGTCTTGGTTAGGTTAAACTTGCAGTGCTTTGTGCTGATAATCTATTTACTTGCTATATTGACAGTGTTGTAACTTGATTTTGTTTTTCATCTATACACTTAAGCAACTAAACACCTCTCAGCCTGAAGAGAATAACATTATGGTAAATGTCTCTTACATGCTCAACTTGCTGCATGTAAAATGGCTAAAGGTTTGTTGGCCTCCTGTGTTCACTCATTTTCCTGTCAAATGTTTCCTCTTGCTATCCAGGTCATTTTGGTTTTGTTTCAGATGTTTTCCATTCTAAAATGGATTGGTATAATGCACTAAATGCATTTATGTCAGTACAGCATTGGATGTTATTTTTATCAGATTATTTCTGATAATTTGAAATCTACAGTATTATATTCTAATTTCTGTGATTTTATGAATGTAAACTTAGGATACAAAGGAAATAATTTTTTGCTTTTGAAATTATTTTCAGCTAACTCGGAGAAAAGGAATTATTAATATGAGTACAAGTGAATTATGTGAAGGCCAAAAATATGTAGAAATTATTCCCTTCAAGCAATGTGTTACAAAGAACTGCAACTGAATAATGTCACAGACGTTAATGGCTTAATTTAGAGTACAGTGTGTCTATCCTAAACTTGTTGCAAGGACTCTCTAGTGCAGCTGGTTTTAGCACCATAGTTGTAAAAGTGGAAGAGAAAGTGATTAATTAGTTGTGTACAGCATAGACTCTGCTGTCCAGGCTGTTCTGGTTGGGGTTTGGATCTGCAGAGCATATTGGATCTCATCTCAATTTGGTGATTCAGATTTCTCAGCTGTGACCAGATAAAAAAAGGAGCAAATAAACTTGTTTGTTACAGTTTGCTCCTCCAACCTTTATACACATTTCTTCCTATTCCTGATTGTGTCATCATCTTACAATGGCAGATGATGAAGGTTAAAGAAGAACCACATTGCAAGAGGGAATTGAAAGAGCAAGCTGAAGTAATTAATTTTTAGACTAAATCCCTTGCAGTTCTATGATTTTGCTGTGCTGCTACTCTAACACTCAATTTGAGATACCTCTGTAGCATTTTTAATTAAATTTAGGTTACAGTTAAAGTGCTTGTGAAATAGAAAACTGGTAATGAAATTAGCAAGAGAAAGCATTCATCTGTTTCAGTGTAAAAATGAGAATAGCTTTCCATAGTTTTCCATTATTCTAACACATTAAGGTAACTTAAGTTCCTCCAAGGTAATTTAGTTTGTCTGATTCATGTCATTTTTTAAGTAGTCATGTCTTGTGTTGTAATAGCTTGTTTTAAGTAGATTCTTGTAATATATGAGTTCTACAAGTCCCACTCTCTTCAGTATCTAATTTGTTTCATAGATGTAATGCTGTCCATATTCATAATAGATTCATTGTATATGAAGGGCTTTGGGCAACTGACTTGTAGCACTCCTCAAATCTCTGTGAAGTTCTGAGGACAGAAAAGTACTTAAAAGCCAAAGTGTGATTACATACTGTAATAGAGTACCATCAATGTCTAAGTTTGTATGTTTTTATTTTTGCCTCCCCCACTCTTAATGCTGACTAGATATGGGCTGAGGAAGTGACAAAAGTAAGTAAACAATTTTAAAATTGCAGAATTCTGAAATCATAACTTGTGCTGGTCTACTGCAATAAAGGATGTTAGACGTTGTTGATTTCAGTCTGATGTTGGCAGCCTAATGCATTGCATCAGAATACACTGGGCCCCTCCAGGGCCTTTCAGGTTTCAGTGGCAAAACAATGCCCAGGGCTTGTTTTATAATAAGCTGTTTCTGGCTGTCACTTAGTACCAGAGCCATATGATTCTCATGGGACAAGATACAATAGACAACTACAGGACTTTGCTCAAAATTTACTGGTGTGGTATCCTGTTCAGAACAAGCTTATTTGAAAATTTTCAGAAACATTTGGGTTCTAGTAATCTAAACTCTCCTGAAAACACTGATCTTCAGGTTTTACCCAGAACATGGAACACCTCACCTTTTTCCCCAGTGTCACTAGATCTTCAGCAGCTTAAGTTCGGCGGTGGGCACATCTGAGAACTGCACCTGCCCTGAAAGCTAGTTTGTAAGCTTAGCATTAGCCTTGGGATGGGTGTTGCAGCCTTCTCTGTCATGCTATCCTTTGCCCAGGGACAAACTTAGAGGAGCTAATGGAATGTTCTGCTGTGGTGCCTTGAGAAGGGCTGTTCTTAGGCTCACTGACTCTGACAAACCAGTATTGGGAACAGGCTGTGAGGGGGGATGCTAACAGGGAAGGAGGGATATCTTAGTGGATTTCTGTAGAGGAGGAGTAATTAAAATGATGTCAGTAGGAGGAGAGCAGGGGCTTTGGAGTGCAGTTTTTAATGAGGAGCTAGCTAGGCACCTGTGGGAGGTGTCGGGAGAAAGCTGGGATGTGCAGCTTCAAGTGAAATCTTGGGAGTTGTGCAAGTTTCTCTTCCAGCTTTCTATGAGTTATGATGCACACAGGTGAGGATGAGTGCAAGTTCAGAGGGAAGGAAGCATTTAAAGTAAAAGGAGGGTTAACTGTAAAATGAGGGTGAGGTCAACTTTGATCCCAAAGTTTGAGGATTATTTAATTAATTAAGTAAAGTAACATTTGGAAGCAGGAAACCTGTCTACTGGTCCTCTATTGGGGAAAAATGGCAGGGAAAGAATACTGCTGTAATGAAAACTGATCTTGAAGCTATTTACTTTTCAGAGACAAGGACAAGCAATTTTAAGGATTGTGAAATTTAACAGATTGTGTCTTGGAAAGAAGAAATACTGTAAAGTGCTTAACTATAGCATAAAGAGGACAAAAGCTTTAGGTCTTGTAATAAATTATGTAATTCAAGGTCCCCTTTTTTATTTAGTAGATAAATAGCAGCGACTATTGAGAAGAAACTACAACATTATGTACAGCCAGCAGAGCAGTATTCTATCCATATTTCTAAAGACAATCTGTCCTCCTGTGTTTGAGAGTTGGAGGAGGAGATTCATAAATGTTTTCAATTTAAGTATAAGCTTCCCACCAAAGATTTCAGACCATCCAGTCATCGCTGGCTCAATTGTGGTTTTTTTGAGTTAGAATAAAAGATGTGCATGGTGGCAATGACAAACTTTCTTCAGTTTAGCTTCCTTTAACTCTGCATTTCAGAAGGAATATTAGATACTACGCACAGCTATATATCCACTACCAGTGTTTTACTAAAAGCAGGTCTAGTAAAACATTAGGAATGTCATTTTATTTCATATGCTTTTATGTGTGTTGTCCTTTCACTGCAGGATTGCACAGTATTTCTAAGTAGTCCTGTACTCCTGTGTGAAATCTGGGGAGATTATTTACATATGAATACTCAGATTCAAAACTTGGGGTCATATGCTGTAGCTGCAGAGCAAGTACCGTTTTGAGGGATCTTCATGAGATGTACCTAGGGAGGTCTTTTAATGTTCCTAAAAACACAATACAGCGGCAGCTGGGAAGTTTAGTCCTGTATTTTTGAGCTCTTCTCTCTGTTCAGAAGTAAAGGTGATCAGGCCTTTACTTCCCAGATTAAAAGTCAGCTTTTACCCCAATATATGCTGTCCTACTGTTTACCTAGCAGTACTGGGAATAGGGATGGACAAACTGATTAAGGACATCATCACATAATTCAGTACATGTATATCTCTGTAAAACCAGTACATTGGTAAATATAATTTAAGTCACTCTGTACTGGCTAAATTAGTATGTGTTACCACATTAACTATTACCATTACTTTTCCTTTTCTTGCAGAAAGTAGTTCATTTGCTAGAACCTTGTTGAAACAAATAAAATTATTCTGGTGGAGTATATCCCCTTCTTGTAAGTTCCTGTTCTCCTGTATTTACTTACCTGACAGGGAGACAGGAACACATTAGCAACTGTTGACTTCTGAGAAGCAAGAGACAAAACTATTTCTCTCCAGATAAATGATTTACTTATTGCTTTGATGGGTTTTTTAAAGAAAATTAGCATGTTGCTTTTCTTCCCCTGTTGGCTATCAGAGTAGCTTTTTTCATCTGTTTGTTCTTACATGCTTTCAAAGACTGACAGATGGATTTCACTGATACTAATTCAAGTTTAATCAGAAAAATCCAAGCAAAGATTCTTTCCTCAACAAACTTTGAAGACCTAATTAGTTTGAAACTTGATACAAGCACTGCTATCTCAGTTTTGAGTAAGAAGCACACAGTTCTCTTTAGGTACATCTTCACTGTTTAATTACTGTGTAAGCCTTTCCAGCTGCAGTGACTTCAGATGGAAAAACATTTCTTAGGTAACTGTATCATTCTTTTGTGCTCTTTTCTGAGGTTCCATGTGACCTTTCACACTGATTAACATTAGCTCAATGCAAGAACAGAATGTTTGCAAACACATAAAATGCTTTTGAAACCAGTGTTTTGCTGGTATCGCCTCATAAATTTTCCTGAAAATCTATTTCCTCCTTTGTTGAGAATAGTAATTGCTACATCTTGGTCTTAATGTAGATTTTTGCCCTTGGGTTTGTTTTTAGAAATGAGGCACTAAATGAAAATAAGCACTGAGGTGAGGTAATCCAGATTTTAGGCTGAGGATATTCTGTCTTGGAGCAATCAATCTTAGAGCACATATTCTGTATATGTATGTTTAGTGTCCTTTTTTCTTTCCCCCCCAAAAAAGTACTCTAAAGTAATTTTGGCTGTGCTAGATTGAAATAATTTAAAACCAGTATAACACTGATAGCTTACTTAAAAATTGTTGAGAAGTATGTGTAACAGGGAATAAATTTGAATTATTGAAATATGAAACTTAAAGGACATAATTTTAATAGCAATTTTACCCTAATTGTAACACCAAGTGTTAGAACATTTTGTGTAGTTCAGATTTATTTCTTTTCAAAGACTCCTTGATTACAAGCTCCAGAAATAGTTGTAGTAGTTTGGTGGCCAGTATAAGACATTAAATTATGAGACACCCTGGTAAAACTTCACATCAAAGATTTATGTACAGCTGATTGCTTTGATATCCTGAATTATTTCATCAAAGACCTGTTAAGTTGATTTATAGAAAAAAATTACATTATTCTTGGCTGCCACTGGTGTGCTGACAAAACCCCTGGTGCAGACAGGCTTGTGCTGGTGAACACTTGGTTTGTTATTGGGAGAGGTGGGGAAATACTGCTGGCAAAGAAATGCCATTCTTTTGCATATGTAGTAGATGTCTGATAATAAAGCTGCTTGCTGTGTACACAGGGCCTCAACCTTTCTAAACCCAAATGCAATTACTGTTTTTGCCTAGTAAAGAACTGCAAAGAAAAAGCCCCTTTCAAACACCAGTTTGTGATTCATGTGTTTGTGTGAGCACCTGTGCAGCAAGTGGGGCTGTTGCAGTGGGCAGGTGTAGCACAGAGCCTGTGCCAGTACCTGATGTGCATTCTTTCTTTTAGTCTGAACAGGAAGTGCGAATTACTCAGAGTGAATTTGATCGTCAAGCAGAGATTACCAGGCTGCTGCTGGAAGGAATCAGCAGCACACATGTGAGTACCAAAAGGTGTTGAGGGGGAGTGTCAATATCAGGGCACCTTCTAAAAATAGCTGCAGTAAACACTTGGGAGCTCTGGTCTATGAGGTTTCACTTCAGTGTATTAAAACATCAAACTATAAGGGTTGTGGTGGGGTTTTTGTTTGTTTGTTTGTTTGTTTTTAATATCCACTGAATTTAACTTTCCCATTAACCTTCAGAATGCAGGAGCTTTCATTCTCGTTCTTTATACCCAGCTTCCCATTCATCACATCAACTGAGTGTTGAAACCACAAAAACGTTTACTCAAGTATCTTAATTTTTGTGACATTTTATTATCCTGTTTACCTGGTAAATCCAGGCACTATGCCCCTCTGCTGTTTATCCCTGAGTGCCACTATTGGCATTAGCACCTGATGAGGTGCCTACTCTTTCTAATGCAGCATGGTGCCCTTATAGACTAAACGCTTGAATTCCTTGCTGTATTACAGGCACATCATCTCCGCTGTCTGAATGACTTTGTTGAAGCTCAGATGACCTATTATGCACAATGTTACCAGTATATGTTGGATCTCCAGAAACAACTTGGAAGGTAGTAATACTGTATAAACTTCAGGAAAAAGCTCAGTTTTTAATAAATGCTTTTGAATAGTAGGAAAACTTACACTGAATAACAGTGGCGAACACACAGGTATGCTGGATTTTTATCTGTTCTCAGATAATTAATATGTAATTACTCAGTGCAACTACTTCCCTAAGCCTACACACAGCACTAATGCTTTTTGAAAGTTGATCTACTGAGATTTTATATATTCTGTAATTGAGGAAGGTGAGCTCTTGGTAACCTCATTTAATGTGATAAAAAGGAATTTCTGAAGATTTATTTGTAATCATTCAGTTGTCTTATGCTTCATGCTACTAAATCACTGCGCAATGTAGGAAAAGTTTTTATACTACCTATAAATTCCTGTTGCCTCTTAATTTACTACAGGTCATCACCGATTTTCTGATGAAACCCTGTTCTCCACTCTTAACTGAATTGCCAGCATAGATACTGTGTAGGGAGAAATCTACTTCATCCTGTTATCCAGAGCACAGACAGTAGAATGAACAAGTTTATCTTGTTTTACTGTTTCATGGGTTTAGCATTTTTAAAGTAAGAGAAGAAACTGTCATTAGTTTGTGCTCTTAATCCTTTTTGTGTGATTGGTGAGAATCTAGAGATATCTACATCCTTACACTTCTTAAAGTTTCTCTATTCTAATTCTTCACAAATCAACCTTTCTTAGAGTTACACAGATCATGTTATTTACATGTTATTTATGCACTAAAGAACTGTCTGTACTTTAAAGTTTACTGTAGTGTCTGTTCTAGGTAACTGTATCTGAGGTATCTGTTTGTGTTTCCCCTGACAAGGAAGTAAAACCAAGTGTTGTTGAGTCTTATCCTTTTCCTGACTTGCAACTTCCTGTGGCATTTGATTTCCTCAGTTTGTTTAAATTTGTAGTTTAGGGACTTTAAACTACTAAACTGTAGTTTAAAGTAATTAAAACTTAGATCTAAAAAAAGCTACATCTTTAAAGTTATTTCTCAATCTTAAACATTCCAGATATTCAGCTATAAAGTGTGACATCAAATAAATACAAGTTGTGGAATTGAAAGCTTGAAAACAAACATTTACAGTATTAAGGAAAAACAACTTTTAAATTAGAAACTAAGTGAAATATATTTACACAACTGTTTTGAGAGGATATTTTTAAAATATGTATTCTTATCCTAGTGTATTTATCAGAAAGCCTTAAACATAATACCCTTATTCTAAGGAAGGATATGTTCCTCTTTAAATTCTGCTTTTAGGATTTATAGCTTGTCCCAGAACTGCTATTTTTGTTTAAAAATTTGTGTTAACTGCTTCCAGGTATAAAACAAGTGTATTTGAAGAGAATAGTGCCTTTAGGAAAACAGAAGGATGTATCTTTATGTGGCTGTGATCTGATTAGTATTTTTAATAAAATTACTATGACTGGTAGAAGACCAAAAGCATGGAAGATTTGCAAAATTCTAAATGCCTCTAACAGTGAAATGAAGTTTCTCTGCCTGTGTGGATTAAAATAGTTATGGTATTAAATCTTGGGTGTGTCCTTCCTTCCCTATGCAAGGAAATCCCAGTGAAGTATAACAGAGAGCACTGGGACAGGGTCTCAGGTTGTGCTCCTTGCTTTGGAAATGTCTGCATTTCTAGGGATGTGGTGTGTAACACTTGCATTAAATAAGCAGATGAGTAGGGTTTGTGTTCTGTGCTCCCGAGGTTCTGTGGGCACATACAGACCAAATAAACAACTTAGGCAGCTCAGCTAGATTTCAGCTGTGTCTGCCGGCGCTGCCTTGGTTAACAGGCAGTGCTGAGTTACACAGCTTTTCACACATCTAAGAACGCTATTGCGCAATATTCTCATTTAAAAGCCAAGAACTGTGAAGGACTGAGTTTCGTTTTGAGGTTGTTGATGGACCAGAGGCATTCAGCCTCTAAGTGAGATCAGTTTATGACTGAAACAGGAGCCTCGTTCTCAGAGGAAATGCTTATTATATTTTACCTTGGTCAGAATCTAGGGCATAAACCCCTTCCTGGTTCCAAAGCTGAGCACTGATCTTCCTGATGTACTCTCCAGAGGCAGCTGTAAGAAAGGTAGAGGGAAAACTTGTACTCAGTTCTCTTTATATAAATAGACAGGGTTTTATGGATGTTTCTCTTCAAGGCAGCACCAGCTGCTTATCTCTCTACTGCCTTCCTCTCCTGTGAGGGGAATCAAATCTCCCTTTTTCCTTATTTTCAGTTCCTCAGAATGAGCTAAACAAATCTGTTTCAAATATTCTGGTACTCTGGCTGCTTTTTTTTCCTTCCTGATAACTGCTTTTGCTCTGAAGTTTCTCAGCTTCCCTGATAGACAAATGTAAGCTGTGGCATATTTTTTTTTCAGATTGTCTATTACTAGTATCTTACTCTACAAGCTGTGAAACTCCTGTTACTCAAGCATTCAAAATAAAAAAAACCCAAACCTGACAACCTCTGTATGGCTGAAGTCTTCCAGTAAAAAGCCTTACATATGGCTTTGCAAAAGGAGTGTGACTTAACGCCCCACTGATTGACAGAGTAGTTTTAAGGTTTTGGCTTTCTCTTCCACTGACTGTACAAACCAGTGACCCTTTGAACTTAGCAGAATGACTTACAGGTAATTAATGTGTTAACTGAGAACAGGTTTAGCAGTATATTAAACAGTCATTTAGCAATATTGAGAAACAGCTGATTGTCATTTAAAATTAAATGCCTCTGGTTGAATGCCAACTAATCAAGTAATAAATACATCATGAGGCACAGCTGAGTTATACCTACAGAAACATGGGGTTTGTTTTTGGCTCCCTTTATTCTGCGTGTTTGATTTGTTCAGGGAACATGATGAACTAGTTTGAAAAGCTAATCTAACAAAAAAAAAATTGGTGGATTTGCAGTCTCTTCTTGGTGAGTTGAACCAGCTCTTTATGGTCAAGTGGGGTCAAGGTAAGCCAGAGGGGAAGTGGGACTTCCTCCTTTGCACAGTAGTAAGCTACTCTCTAAATTCAGAACAGTTTCCTGAAAGTCTTCCCAATTTTTCCATGCAATTCTGTCTGTCAGGGACTAGTGCTGCCCTTTGTGTTACACTGCTGCCCTTTTCTTTCAGTCAGATACAATTGGGATGGCAAGATGAACACGTTTAGAAAGCTATTCTAAAAGTTAGCAATCTTTAGTGGAAAGTTAGCAATCTTCCTGGTTTTTGGTTAGTTCAGATGGTTGAATCAAAAGCAGCAGATTTCTAGATCTGACTCAAATGATAGAGAATGAACAAAAAAGGGGTGCAGGAGTGAGCCCACCATATTTGGTGGCACTGTGCATTTACCAGGTTAAATGTAGTGGGAACCTGGAACCTTGTGTACAGGACTGCTGCAGCTGTTACAGGTGTGGGCTGCATTAGTTTGACTATTGTCACGTGAACCAAAAGTTGGTTGCTGCATGGATGGGTTTAGTTTTTACCTGCATCAGCTCCCTAAAACAGCTTCTCTTATGATTATATGAACACCAGTGAAGCTGCAGGCATGGTAATGGGAATATACTGATCTGGATTTACATGGGTACAGTTGCCACTGCACCTTCAGAAAGAATCTGACTGGGGAGCAGAGGTGGGAAGGGATGAGATGGGGCGAGGCTATGGTATGGATAGATCTTCCTTATGTCAAAAGAGTGGGCAAACAAAAGCAGAGGGGAGGTAATATGCCCATACCTGGGATGTTAATGAAAATGCATCCATGTAGAAGGACTGATGAGGGAAGTTATGTGTGGGAATTCACTGGCCAAAAGAATGGAAGGAAATGCAACTACAGTTCCAGGTCATCATGACTCAGTCGAACTCATAGCTGCTGGCCCTTTTTTACTGCATCATCTCTGCCACTTTTTAAAACCTCTATTGATCTACTCTTAAAGTAGAATCCAGATGGGTGTTAGAACCAAGTGAGGCCACAAAGGGACAAGAAATTGTTACATCAGCTGTTAAATAAATGAGTTTGGCCTGCCACAGAACTGCATCCCAGCATGTAGGGCAGAGTGACATGAGACATTCTCAGAGCTCATCCTTGCTGGTCCATTCTTCCTATTCCACTGCCCCAAAATCTCTTGCTGCTTTGCTCTCCTTTTTACTCCTTCCATTTTTCAGTCATGTTATTCTGTTATTCTTTCCCTTGTATCTGCTCTGTCACTCATAACAGTTTTTTGTGACTGAGCTCATTAACTAAGTAGGAGATTATGCACTTTTTTTCTCTTTTTCAGTCAGGTTAATGAGTTTAATTGACTTCATGGGAGGGTCTGCCAAGCACTACAGCTGGCACAGAGCAAGTAACAGCCTGACCTAGAAATGAGGAGCTTAAGTTGGTATAAGTTCGTTTTTAGTGTAAAAAATATTTTTTGTTTTACAGCATGAAGTTAGCTGAATCAATGAACTGATTTAGATTACAAAAATAGTTGTATGGTTTTTATTGCTTTCAGAGGGAGTCTGTGGTTTTAAGTTGTATTATATTTCCCTGATTTGGTTCGTCAGCACAATCTTTTGTGTAACCACATAATTGAGGAATGAGCAGGAGGAGGTGGAGGCTACTTTTCCTGGCACAGCTGTCAAAAGAAATGTTTATCAAAGTACAGTCTGAATTAAGTTTGACCAACAGTGCTTTCTTGGTTTTGCCTTTTTTAAAGAGACAAATATCCAGGGTTTTTTAAGGTGCCAGTATTTATTTTAAGTTATGTTATTTGATTTATGCTACTTATCAGGAACAAGTATCTTTATTTATGTTATACAACTCTCAGTGCTGTTCTCATACTGCTATCTACTGGTGTTTATTGCTGATAAAAATAAGAATCCTAATTTTGGCATGGGAGCATGCATAATGCCCCATGTAAAGCAGATTCACTCAGAATCTTTTCTCCTTTTTTTTTNAATTCACTCAGAATTTTTTTTCCTTTTTTTTTTTTTTTTTTCTCTCACAGCTTTCCATCTACTTTCCTCTCTAACAACAATCAGTCTTCCACAACTCCTGTGCAGAGTGTTTCTACTCCCTCAGTCTTGGCCTCAGCCTCTGCTTCATTGCCTTCAGTAAGCAATTCAGTCGTTACTTCAGGCCTCAGTGAACTGAAGTCATCAAGTGGCAGCAGAAAAGCAAGAGTTCTCTATGATTATGATGCTGCAAACAGCAGTGAATTATCTCTACTTGCAGATGAGGTAAGAGTGTTCCATGTACCTTGATCATTTGAAAGTAAAATGATAATGCTTGTGGGTAACCAGTTAAGATGTGCTACATCAAAAACTGTGTGTAGTTGATTTTTTAAAATTAAATTTCAATAATACCCTTGGAGCATTGTCCTGTACCTATACATCCTAATATTCTCTAATGAGAGTCAACATCTGTGACACCATCTTAGCTTGCAAGAACATTTGCTAGACAGTCAAGATGCAGTTCTGCTGTCTACTCTTCACCACACCTTTAGCACTATTATCAATATGATTAGTCTTTCAAACGTTGAATATTGCAGTTTAGGAAGACTATAAAAACACAACTGCTTGCTTTGATGGTGAAGGTTGTGCTGTGTTTATTCCTGCTCCAGTTCAGTTACAGTCCTAAATCAGAGAGTCTATACAAAGCACATGGAGATAGATGATGAAGCGCAGTGCTGGGACAGAGTTCCACCTGGTAGTGTGAATGTAGCTTAATGCTGAAGAAGAAATTAAAAAAAAAATTCAGGATTTTTTGTTTTTAAATACGCATTGCTTCAATATTATTTGACTTTTTTCTTATCTAGAGAGTGACTTACATAGAAGCTGTGGGCTCAGATTTTCTGTGGAGATGTAGCACATCAACACCATCTGTCTTTCTGTCACGCACTCCACAGAAGTGTCTTTTAGGTTGCACATTAAGGGTGAGGGTGGATACACAAGATATCTTTAAGATAAAACATAATAGAAAATAAACAGTAATGAATAGAATTTCAGCAGAAAAAAGGTACTTTAAGATATGATACTGTGTCTGTTCTTTTCCATGGACCAGTGAAATAATTTTATGAGCATTAGATAATGTTCCATGGATGCTTATATTAAACGCTTTGTTTAACCTGGTTAATCTCAGTTCCAAGACACTGGGAATCACATGAAGATAGAATGTAACTCTCTTCCCTGCAAACTAGGTTTATAACATGTGTTTCTCTTTTTGTAGGTGATAACAGTATACAGTATCCCTGGCATGGATTCAGACTGGCTGATGGGTGAAAGGGGAAATCAGAAAGGCAAAGTGCCTATTACTTATTTAGAACTGCTGAACTAAATGGTTGGCCTGAATAGAGACTGTCAATTATGGCAACACCATATTTATATACAATTAACGTTATGTAAGCAGGTTTGTGTGTCTTCCATGTTATTGTCTTGAGGGACAAATACCAGCCATTAAAAACTGGCTTTTCTGCCAGCATGGTTGCACGGTCAATACTCTATTCAAACTTAATGTGTTTAAAGCTTTTACTTCATGTGCCAAGAACGTTTCCTACAGATTTGTTTCTACTGAAGTTTTCACTAATACAAGCTTCTACTTTTGAGTAATCTAGATTGAAAGCAGGAGGTACTGTTTTCTACTGAAATTTTTCATTAATGGCCAAGCTTTTCTTCACATAAAATAAACTTATTGTGAACTGATGCAGGTGTAATGCACATTATTTGAATAACCAAAACCAAATGTGAAACATAAACCATGTGGTTCTGTTCCCAACACTTATGGAGCTCACATGTGCTGAGGCACACCTGGCTTCTGCTGAGTGTCTTGTGCATTTAGTCACCTCTGAATACTTAAGGCAAGTTTCCAGTATGCTGAGATTTTAAGCTGCACCTAGGTGGATTGACATAAAAGTCACACAAAGTAGGAAGACACATTCTGACTTGTTTTTAACCTTGCCTTGTATTTTTTGCCTTTAATTGCTTTCCAGAAAAGAGTCTAATTCAGTTTAATTAGTAATTATAAAAATTCTTTCAACTGCAAATCAGCCTTTATTTTAAATTAAGCAGTGCATTTTGCTAACCAAGTATGAACTGTCTCCCTATATTTAAGTAGTTGTATAGATGAGCATACAATTGTTCAGATTATAGGTTGTAATGAAATTCTGCATCCCCAATTCTTATGCAACAGTTTATTGTCATGTTCTAATTGGATTCAATTAGTGTTAGGCATTCTGCTTTGCAAGAGAATCTCCTTTTAATGTAGGAAGGGAAAAATGTTTTGAATCTAAAAATGGCTTTGTCAAAGGTAGTACTATTTGTAAATAAAAACATTTTCCTAAACACTGCACCCTTTAGCATTTCATAAGTAGCAGATTTTTAAGGCTGTAGAAAGATTTTTAAAGTGTAGTTGAGGGGAATCTTCCTTTCTTTCCTTTACTCTTAGTTTCAGTATATTCAGGTAGTTGGGTTGGACTTATAGAAGGAAACTCCATGCATGGAGGAGGAAATTCTTCTTGCAGATGATGCAACATTACCAGAGGTCAGCTTTAGCTCTCAGGGAACAGTGGCACCAATGCTTAGCCAACTGCTTCTGATCAGCAGCTTTGTTTGCAATGGCATTTCCTTAACAAATTTTTAACGTTGTCATTACAGGCATTCCGCAAAATAAATCGCTTCAGTGGGATAGATAAAACTGTATTAATTTAGGTTTTATGGATGTTTAATTAAAAAGTGGTGATTTTTACTTTGAATTTCACTTCCAAATATAGAATCTTTTCTTTTTAGAGTGCCGAAGTTACATTAAAACAAATATATCACATTAGTTCATCAACTGCAACCTTCTTGGGGTAACTACCAAGAAAATCCTGAGTTTATTCTGTCTCTAAAATGCAAATATTAGAGAGAACAACAATAATAGTTACCAATGAAGTAGAAATAACCATGAATCATTCATGATGCATTAAATAAAATTAATAGGAAGATAAAACCCTACAGTTTAGAGGCAAAAAGACTGAACCATTTAACCACAGTGATGATCTTCTGTAGTGCTCTCTAATGTGAACTGCTATCAAGTGTGTTTAAAGTCAAATCAATATTGTTCATTTGACTTAATTTGTAAAATAGTCAAGATAATTTTTTAAAAAAGGACTCTTTGCTATACTGAACTATTTACTTCATATTTAAGTGCAATAAAATGTTACAGAGCAGCATTTTAAATGATGATGGAGATTTAGTGAAATCTGAGTAGTACAGCTATGTGAAGGCAACATTTGGCAGCAGTCAAAATTTTTGTTATATGTCAACAGCTTAAGCTGTGTGTGAGAGAAATTGAAGTTGACCTTCTGTCTAAAAAAGCTGAAAATCTGTATTCTCAGTTCTCCCTGGTTTTGTTTCATTTCAGCCCAAAAGTAATTTAAGTAAAGAAACTTGTTACTGTTTTCTTAAACTCACCTATTTTGAGATTCCCTGTTGTACCCCTGAGAAGGGGAGCTGGTAGAGCAGTGCTTGTTTGCACTTGTGTTACACTGAATAGAACTTTACTGCAGGTAGTCCCCAAACTCAGTCTCTTTATATGTCACTTTGCTGGCAACTCTCAAGCAGAAATTGACTGGAACTTTTTGGTTTTTTTGGTTTGTTGACTCAACAATTTTTGCAACAAATATGGAAGTAACTGATTTTGGCTTTGGGTCTCTTTATTTCTTTGGTTAAATTCCCCATTTTCTTAGAACAAGCTTTATTGGGTGAAAGAAAGGAGAAAAGGTAAATCAGGCCAAAAAAATCCAATGTGAAGGTTGTAGACATTTATGAAATCAGATTTCAAACACAGAAAAATATATAGAATATGCATTACCTTATATTTAATAACTGGTTTGGCAAGATAAGTGCATTTAGAATTTATACTTAAGGATATGTGCAAGCAGGGGATAAATACTTCCATGACTGTTCAGTTTATGCTTTTTTTTTTCCTGTATTCACTGGCATTTTACTTCATTCTAATTAATGCTAAGATTTAAACAATTTCAAGTAGAATAGTCATCACATTTATATTCTGTAACAAACCTGAGTGAGTCTTCATCACAGCTTATCAGTTTTTGTAGTGGATGAGATAATATACAACATCATTAGTGCCAGTAAATTAATACTTTTAGAAAACTGTATACTAGTTTTATATAGTTTCTGCCATAACTGCTGGGTTTAGTGCTTTCTTAGCCATGCCAAGCTTGAAAATTAACTCTTACTAATTCTGAGCAGAAATTCTGATTTGGACCTCTTGCAAACCATGAGATTTTTATAATTTTTGTTACTTCTGCTTCTTTATAGAGTAGTAGTGTATCTTGGAGCAAAATTCTCTACCATATGGAAATTTTGGCCACAGGTAAACCCATCAGTATGTAGTGTCTAATTGAGACAAATGTGTGTGGGAAGGTGGAGGATGGAAAGAAATATCTGTGGAGTGTGTGACTCTGCAAAGATACTGAACTTAGCATAGGGCTCTGCCCAAACTAATTAGCCTTCTGAAATGCAAGCATAATTAGCCCTCAAACAGCAGTGTGTTAGTACAGTTCTGTTGCTGCTGTCATTTCTGGATCTCATACACAGTACAGGAATAATTGTGCTGCCACAGAGTCACCAGTGCAGGTACCAATTTACTGAATGTTATGGGAGTTGTAGGAAAGGATAGAGTTAAGCCCATATATTCTAGTTCTGAGGGTATCCCCTACCTTCAAGGAACACTTCAAGGAGAGTGTCTGGTTACAATGCAGGTGCTGTAGCAGTAGACTAAAGCAAGCTTATGAAGATTGAATAATATGAAGTTTAATAATTGTAGGTGCTGTGCTAAAATGAACTTGAGAGAATTGCTTACAAGCTGTTTAGGCAATGACCAGCAAGTCCATGTCCAACAGAATCTACAGAGAGATGGATGTGATGTTTTGGGAAGAGAAGCAAAGTGGGAAATGCCCAAATGTGAAACCTAAAGATATTTTGACAAAACCATTCAAATAATTGGAGTTGATGTATATGCTTAGCATGGGGCTTACAGTACATAACCAGTGAAAATGTATGGGTGTATTCTGAAACAAAACATTGGCAGAGTAAATGATAAGAGTGATCTAGATCAAACATATACATATGGTAGTTGTAGCTTGATTTTTTTCTTTTCATGCAGGTAGCTGTACAGTTGAGCCCTAAGTCTGGCCACAAAAGGCATCTTCATAATTGCATTTTGCTGTATTGTTCTCAGTAGAAGAAATATACATGATAGTTTCACTTTTAAATATGGCCCAGGAAAAAGGTGACATTAAAACTGTTCTGGTTCTATATCAATAACACATTTAGAGTTTTATCTGGGATTTAATTGTAAATTGTTGGATTAAATGAGATTAAATAGAAATCAATTAATTTGATTATCAGCACTGAATAACAGCTTCTTGGATCTGAACTCAGTCCTTGAAAAATTGTGCAAGTGACCTGAGGTATGTATTCCAGGAACCTAGGTGCAATAATACATAGAAACTTAATTAATTTGCCTCTGTTAGTGGTTCAAAATAACTAGCAATACAGAAACTCAGTGTACTGCAGGCAACTCAAGTGTACCTGTGTAGAGTGTGGGATTTCATATTATATCTGGGCTTCCCAGTCTCCTCTAAAAGCTTTCTACAAGCAGCTTCGTCAAAGTTCAGTCTGAGAGTTTGACAAATGGTTTATGCTCATCCTTACTACTTTCACCAGTGCATATATAGAGTCACTTTTAAGATCAATTATCATTTTAATATTCCATGACAATGCTTTTTACTATTGTCTCAATCAGTCATGCCACAAAATAAACATAGGAATTACAACATATGAAGCTACTTTTGGCAGAAAATTTTGATCTTTATTGCTTGGCTTCTGTAACAAGTTTCTGCTGTCAGCAGTCTCTCTGTCTGGCTTTTTTGACTTGACAACACCATGAAGTCAAAATAACGTTCCCTTTCAAGCTCAGGCATTTGAGAATTTATGCTGACTCTAAGTACCAGTGCTATTAAATACAAAGCACTAAGTAGGTGCCCCAGCAGAACACACTGAGGATATGGGTTGCTTTGTGAGGGTATAGTTTTCTTCAAGAGTCATTATATCTTCCAGTATTAAGATACCATGCTGAAATTTGAGGTTTAATATGGCAAAGTCTTGCCTTTATGTAGAACCTTCATAGCATAATGCCAGTAATCACTGAAAGATACATTTAAGATATAATATATTGAACAGAACAAAATCGGGGGCATGCTTTTAGATCAGTGGTGGCCAGTGTCTTGGTTACTAGGAATTATTCTGACCACACCATCTCATTTGTCTTAAAATAATTCTGATTTTCTTTGTATCTGGCGGTACTGAATATAGAGATGCCTTGAGTTTATATTTTGTTAGTCTTCCTTTTTTAGCCTGTTCCCAAGGCTGACTCTTGCTATGAAGTTTGCCATCAAGGCTTTCAGAATACTTTCCTCCCAAAATGAACTCAAGTATTTAGGAGTAAATAAGTAGCTCCAGAAGGCAGGAATTGCTTACTCATATAGAGTCCAGTATTGGAAGAAAGCCTGAGTACAACCTGTTGGAGATTTTCTGCCAAGGGCATATACACCAATCAGAGATATTGGACTGATACATTCCTTCTTGCAGTGTGTACAAAATGCTCCATGCAGGGTATAGTCTCCTATATGTATACAGGTCTGCAGGTGAAACAGAGGAAAAATTTATTTCAGGTTTACTTTGCTGTAGATTAAAGGGCTTCTGTCAGCTTTGGTGAGGGCTGAACAGGCCCGGTAGCCTACTGAAGTCTCTCTTTACTCATGCATGTAACAGCATAGCCAAGGATTTATACATGGTCACTTAAAAAAGCAAATTGGGCAGGATTGGCCTCATCTTGTATTTTGTACGATAGAGATGTGGGAGCTTCAAATTTACAAGAAGCTGGCATGGGTTTTCTGATTGTTACAACCTACCAAGAATATATTGCAACTGAGAAAACAGAAGAACAAATATAAAACTTGTCAGGACTTGTGCTGGCTATGTCTGTACTGTGTACACACCTTGTCTGGGATTTCAGAATCAAAGGTATTACTCACTGTAAAAAAAATTGGTACTGGTGTACACATAATACCATCAGTATTGATTGGAATAGCTGAACTGTGCCTCATCCTACCTTGAAAGCTGGGAGGGCTTAAAAACTGACATTATGAAATGGATCTTTGGTGTGGGCTTTAGCCAGGTACTGCAGTCCTGTTGAGTTGTAGGGGAACAGCAATAGGCTACTTCTTCCTGCTTGCATTTTAGAAGGCCCAAGAATTCACCATTTCAGTGTTGTAGACAGAATGACAATCTACAAAGACGAAAGGCTTATGAAGAAAATGTTCTTTTTTCAAAAGACATCATATTACTACTCTGACTATTTTATGGCAGGAGTCCCATAAGTAATTTTTATGGCTCCACCTAGAATGAGCAGGCATAAATATTCCCATTTGTATTCAATACGAAATACTTGGGCATAAAAGGAAACAGATTTTCAGTTCCCCAAAAATATAGACTGAAATTGTCAATGGAAGGTAGTGAGCAGTGTGAAATTCTGCAGTGCAACATGCTACCTTTTAATCCCTCTTTCAGAATTTGTGGAGTTTCTCCACCTAACCGTGCAGCTCCACATGAGACTTAGAGCAAAAGGGTTTAGTGTTTAAATGCCTTATCAGTAGTTATGTTTGTGGCTGCCCCATCCCAATTCAAAGCTGGTCTTTCAGAGGGTCAGGTAGTCATCTGGTCTGAAATAAATACTTCTGGGAAAGGGAATAGGGCTATTGAGCCCCATGAGCCATACACAGAGTTCTGGAATCCTGTGTAACAAGAACTCCTGTGAGAGTTTGTATGCTGTAAGAGGTGATGGGAAATTAGTCACTGCCTCTCTGGCACTGTGGCTGCAAGTGCTGTCTAAACAAGGACTGCAGAATTAGGCTGCCTTATTTTCCATGGACTACCAAAGGTATGTATTTATTTAGACTCATATTACTGAGTCCTGTGAATCCCTGGTATTGAATCCCTGTATCTCAGACTTCCTTGAAACTGTTTTAGTTTTTTTCTTCCTTTTCATTCACCTTAAGAATTAATGAACTGCTGAAAATCCTTGCTAAACTCAGCCTGCAGCCCAATCCTGATTAATTTTCTTTAAGCAGAATTCCTAGCTATGTTTGTTCTAATATAATGGTCTGTAACCAATTAATCACACAGCTATTAATGGAAGTACAAGGCAGTACACTGCAAGCTTGTTAATTTGGCCATGCAAATTTGTGTTTGGTGAAGATGCAAAGAACATCAGTCAAGCTGACAGCCTCAGTTGTCTTCTGTGCTGCTACCCTTACCATTGAGCCGTGACATGGAGCATTCAGGGTGGCATCTGGGGGTGAGAAACCCCTCCAAGCTGGGTAACTTGATGAATTCTGTACCTTAGCTGAGAGAATGGCAAGAAAATGTACCATGAAGGCAAACACTGAACTACTGTATGAATGTTATGCCTTTTATAAATAGTTTCCTGCCAGAAGTGAACGACAGGAAATACATTAGCTTGGGGAGCTTACATGCAATTAATAATCTGAACTTTGTCCTCCTGACAGCACAGAATTGTTTTATGAATTTTTTAAAAAAATGAAATAGATGTTTGATGTGAGCAATTAAGGAAAGCTATTTGGAATTGCAAAATTAATTAAAGCTTTAAAATGTCTTTACACAGTTATAGACAGAAACAAAAATACTGGAAATAGAGTAATGAGGGTGGAAATTGTTTCTTCATACAGAGAAATATTTGAAAGAATAAATATTCCAGTTTTACTTCCAAAAGAAATTGCTTTTAATTTTAGATGCTCAACAGTGATATTTGTATACATTGGGAGTCTCACAAAAACGGGAAGGTTTTGTATGTTGGAAGTCTTGAAAATGTTCAAATCCCCTTTTTGGAGATTTTGGGGAGTTATGTATCTTTGGAAAAGGGAAGGGCACATGTCACTGAGGCTTAATGTTTCCCCACATCAACCCTTATATGTATTCCAATGGGAAAAGCATTGATGTTTCTCCATTGAGAATATTAAGCATCTAGGAGAATTTCTAGGTTTCTAATCCTGTTCCCTGTGCAGAGAAACTGTTCATTATTTTCAGTTTAATGTCTCCACATTGCTGATCATAAACTTCCCTTACAAAGGTGAGTGTCATTGTCTGATTACCTGTGAGAATGTGCAGCACAGAAATGATTCATCTCCATCATCTTAGTGATCTGGTGATTAAGGCTGCTGTTCCCTGATGGCTTGTGTCTCCATCATATTCTCCTGTAAAGGCTGACTCAGACATGACCTCTCAAGGGCTCTGGTCATATTTTGTATTAATAGCAAGAAGAAAAAATTTCTTTAGATAGAATTCTTTCTCACTTGTTGGAATGAAAAGAGACCTTGATATTACTTTATAATTTTCCTGAACTTTCATTTTGCTCTGTTTTGTTTAACACAGTTGTGAGAAGGTCTGGCAGCCTCTCAAGGGAATACAGAAGTAGACAGAGTCCAGCCTGGATCAGATCAGACATATTTTTGCCCTGTGCTGATAGAATCACTGCTGGTGTCAGTAAGGGTTTTCTTGTCAATTCAAAGCTTTCTAGCTTTTTTAGATCTTTGATTTTAATATTGAGCTACTTAGAGGGGAACAGTATTTCACTCCAAAGCAGGATACAATGTAGTACTGTAGGTGACGTTACCTTGGCTACCCTAAGGCTTTTGCAAGTCACCCGTGGCTGACCTCAGGCCAGTCCTGCCTCCCCCAGAACTGCTGCACTAATCACCACCACAGCCTCAAGTTTCTCTGCCCCACATGTACCACAGGAGACCTTTTCTTAGATGAGCAGATTCTTTCCTCCAGCTTCCCAGATAGGCTCAAACTCTGACAGTATTCATGAGCAAGAAGTTAAGAGGTTGTAGGGCTGTGGATGGTGGGAAATTACTGATTAGAAAATACCGAAATCCAAACTCCAGCTGTCAGTGTGCAGCAGAAACCCTGTGGTTCCAGTTGCAATCCCAGCTGGGGCCATTAGGTAGCATGTGTTCACTAATATGCTGAGAGGTTTGGAGAAATCACTGGTAACAAGGGAAGGACCTAAATCTTTTCAATGATTATGTTAATCCTGTAAAAAAGTGCAGATCACATACCTTTTTTCTCTCCTTTTTAAATTATATAATTTAAAGACATGCCTAAGGATAAATAGTGTTCAGCTAAATATGGCATAAATAAGGCCACTGTTTAGAGATGAGGGGAAGCTGGTTGTGTGCTTAGTTCTTGGATAGGTGTGATGGGCTAGACTGGCAGCTTACTGCCTTTAATGCATTGTACAGTTGGCTGGAGAGCTATTTAAGGTTTGATGCCAAATGACCTTTGAGCAGGTGTGCAGGAAACTTCATTTAATTCTCATGGTGACTTTGATCACTGTGTATGAGGCTTGCTTAGACAGTAGCTCTCCCTAGACCACACACTGCCAGAGACTTCCTGACCCTACAGCCCCTTTTCTAGCCCTATTGCTTCTCTGGCTGCAGAGGACTGGAGCAGTGGCACTAGTTTTCTGTACTCCACTGAACTGTTCTCAGCTTATGCAAAATCCATTTTGAAGCTAACCTTTATTTGCTCTAGTCTAAAAGAACGCTGATGTCTCTGTTCTGTGCACTTGCAAGGGACAGCAGTACCAGTCTGAGTCCAGCAGACCTTTTAAATGTGCCTTTGTGAGTGGGACGATTGTACCTCCAGATTATGTATATTTGTAAGGTGCAATGAAATGCTAGCTGCCTTGCAGTGGTAACCATCTGGGGAAGAAATAAGTGAACAGTGTTATTTTAGCCACTCTGGCCCTGCTGCCAAGCGCTGAGTCTGTCTCAATGGCAATTACCGTAGTTGTTTGTCATTCAATCAATCCTGCAGCGAGTATCAGTAACAAATACGCTAAATATACTTTTTAAGCCTCACAGTAGGATCCTGAACAACTGTATCCTTCCTTAAATGTATATCTGAAGGGATCAGGCAAGATTCTTTGTGAAATGGCTGTGCTCAGGGAAGGGAGCTTGATTGCCCGCACTGGTGTTTTGTGTGCTTTGGATGTGAACCTCACACTTGTCTTTGTTTAGTGTACACTGGTTTGTGTTGCTGAGTTCTTAGTAGATGGTCCCGATTTGGGTTAGATTTATTGTGAAAATGGGAGATGTTTCCTAGGAAAACACCTGGAATGTGCTGTGCTATAATGTTGAATTTTCAGCACCAGCTCTTTTGCTCTGTACACCGCTCACCTCTCCCTCTGTGTAGACTGGAGGTCAGAGACACCAAAGCAATGAAAACTCTTCAGAAAGTCTCACAGCATTCTGAGCTTAGCTGAAAGGTTTTACTTGAGTTTTAAAGTAATTTTTGTAATGATGCTAATTTAAGAAAAATCACAACTTCTGCTTGTCTCACAAGCCTTGGCTTTCTGCACATAGGCAAAGAGCCTTTTCTCCTCAAAGATGATTAGCACAACTAATGCACTAGAAACCCACTTAAAATGCCAGCATCTTGACACTGTGCTTCTATGCCACATGGAGCCTTGTCCATTGGGATGGGACAACCATTCTGGGTGTTGCTCAGTGCCTGAACAAGAGGAGGTTGGTAATAGGGAACTTGTCACTCGTCACTCAGACACTTCACTGCAGGGCCTTTCTGCATGTAGAATCTATCTGCTAAATGACAGCAGTTCTGACCTGGATGATGAAATTTAGATAACATGAAAACTCTTTACTCTGCCACAGAAGTTCAATCCAGAGTTTTTCAGGGGCTGTTTCAATGCAGTTTATATACCAACACTGCCATTACAATAGCCCATGGAAGATGTCTGTAATGGTGCTGCTGTGGGGCAGACACGATGTCTGTCACACACGTGTGATCTTTGTGGTTCACATGACTCTTTTCTCTAGTCCAGGTTCCAACTTAGTGCTCAACTGAACTTAGTTCAGTTCACGGGGTGAACTGAAGTGATGCTGTCCCTCTGATTTTGTAACCAAAGATGCAAAATAAAACTGGGGTAAAATTTCTCACTGAATACAGATTTACAGGGTGTAAGTGATATTTCCTTGTTGAATTCCTTAGGAATCTCATAGGGAGATATGACTATGTGTATCTTAACTTAAAGCCAAACATACTCAGGCTCAGAGAACCTGTGAGAGCAGAGCCTCTGCACTGCCTGTGTTAGATAAGCAGCAGCTGGCAACCCATGTTCTGCTGAGGGCAGGGTTGGTCCTTGTCACCACATTCCCATCCTGAGCAGGACATGGCTGGGCACAGTCCCAGAAGAGGTGAGATATAAGGTAACAAATGCTCCTACTATTACTAAAAATTCTGTGACCTTCCAGTGCTTGTTACCTGCATGAATGGTGAACAACACCATTGCTCATGTTAGGTCAAGGGCCGTGTTTCACTTACACAAAAATAATTTATGGCAATCCCTAACTATTACAATGCTAAATGATAATAAAATAGTTTCATGGTGAAGAATCTGTCAGCAAACTAGGAAAAGGGTGAGCCATGGAGGCTACAGCTGGATAGAGCTGCACCTGTGCACAGATGCTGAACACAGGACAAGGAAACTCACCTTATTTTAAATAAAAGATACAAAGTAAGAAAAGCCCACTCTTAGACCTGCTTCCTGACATGGTAGTGTCTCTTAGATCCCCTTAGGAAAACACTTCAGTGCAATCCTGACACTGGTTCTCACCCTCTGCTGCACTGGAGACTGGTCCTTCTTTGCAGTGGTCAGTGCTGAGGCAGGAGTGGGGGCAGCCAGGATGTCCCTGGGCAGTGGAGCTGGAGAAGAGCTCTGCTCTCCCTCACACCTCCACACACCTTGGGTGGGTGTCACATGCCCCCCAGTTTGTTTGACAGCAGTAAGTGCATTGCCTGATGGCAGATCTGCCTTTGTTTCCAGTGATGCAGAAATTATCTGTAAGGCTTGTTTCTTGGCCTGACAAAGGCCTCTGTTTTGAGGGGTGTGACAGCTGCCATGCTTTTCAGGAAACCTGAAATCTTTGCCACCAAGATTAGGAAGTAAAAGCTCTGTTTTGGTTTCTCTGCTGTTCTGGTGGGCTGTCACCTCTGTGACACCTGGGGGACAGAACAGGGAACCAGTACCAGCTCCAGAGGGAGCTGCTGCCCTGGGGTCAGAGGTCCAGGCTCAGCTGGGGGGTCATGGGGAGACTGTTCCATGGCCAGTGACACACCTCTGACTACTCCATGCAACCAGGAAAATCAGGTTGTGGATCTTTTCAGCAACTTTTTGGAAATGTCAAAGGTGGCCGATGCCCTTGGGTCTTGCTGTGTGTGGTGCCCCTCCACAGGGAGGCCAAGTGTCCTGTGTGAGGACAGCCTGGCCAGGCTCCCAGGGAGGCGTGTGGTGCGGGGGCCCTGGAGCTTGGAAGTGACAGCTCATAAAACTTGATACTGTGTAACTGATGGAGATAATCTAATAAAGCATTAGCAAGACTCCACTCTGGAGACACAGCTGCTTTAGCCGGGGCACGCCTAGCTGAGCATGGTTGTTGCAGCATGGATGTGGGTGTTTCCTTACTGCTGAGAGTGGAGGGAAGCTGGGGTTTGTCATCTTATTACAGCTCTGCTGTCAGACCCAGGAGGGGAAAAAACCAACCTGGCATGATTATAAATCACAATATGACTAGAAACTCCACAGGTTGGAGCCTACCTGCACTGAGTACAGAGGTGTTTCACCATGAGCCACCTAAACCTGCTGCTTGAAGATATGTCTGTCATCAAGACATTTCCTTATGAAAGATCAGGTTTTTCCAAAAACTGGGTCAGGTGGCCTAAAATCTAGAGTAACACTGAGACACCAGGTCATTGAATGCAGGGGGGAAAAAGCAGAGCAAAAATATTATCTAATGATCCTGCTCTCTGCTTATCCTCCTGCACCAAATATCTGTGTTTGCCCATGGAATTTCCTAGTCTGAAACAGCAGCCAAGAGATAGGT
This sequence comes from Rhadina sibilatrix, assembly GCA_013400275.1. Classification (NCBI taxonomy): domain Eukaryota; kingdom Metazoa; phylum Chordata; class Aves; order Passeriformes; family Phylloscopidae; genus Rhadina; species Rhadina sibilatrix. Next base: position 205,353 of record VWYO01006325.1, on the reverse strand, counting down.
TTGACAGACATCCTGCCTTGAAATCACATACATTCTGCAGCAGTAAAAAGTAGAATTTTTACAGTGCCCTTATTTAAGATGAGGAATGCTTTAGTCTGTCCTACAAGTCTCACTTTAATTTTTAAGGGAAGAGACAGGAAGGTTCCTAACTAACCTAGTTAAATTCAACCTCAAAAGATCATTGCCAAGAGAACATCCCCGAGTATCTTTCCCGATTCTCCTCCCCATCTCACTGTGGAAAGGGAGTGAGCTGGAGGTCATGTGGCACTTCAGCTGCCAGCTAGGGTTAAACCATGACAGCTTGAGAACACAGCCAGAGAGCAGACAAAATGGACTATGACTCAAAAAGCAGTGCTGGCTTGATGCAAGAGTAAATAATGGTCAACTCTTTTGAATATAGTTGCCTTAGTAGTGGGAAATACTGAGAGAACTCTTCCCTGTCTCAGTGTTTAGACACTTTAACTTGCACATTGGGGGATACCTATGTGCTAATGTCAGGCTTTCACTCTATGAGGAGCAACTGAAACATGTTGTTAGATACCTTATTTCTTGGACAGCTGATGGGCATTCCTGAACATAAAGGCAGCCTATTTCAGAACATAAACAGATAATCAGGTACCCTTTGAGACAGTCTGTTCACCGGGTACTATGGTTCCAGTTTAAATCATTAAGCACTAGAATTGTCTGATCACTTCTGTAGTCTTTCTCTTGTCTGAGCTCACTAGTGAGTAATTTCATAATGCACTGCCTTCTATCCATCCTTCATGACCAGTGATAGGGAAAAAATTACTGAGAATATTCTCCACTACCTTCTGCTTAGACTTTTTATAACAGTGCATTTGGGAGTGAAGCTGGTGTTCTGAACCACAGTGTTCAGTAACATATCAACGGGCTGGCTGTTCTGTGTCTCCTTGGCTATCTTCTCCCTGGGGCTCTTCCTCTTAGACATCACAGCAAATTAGTTTCAAAGTAATTGTATTGGGCATTAACAGTTAACAATTTAAGGAAAATCACACAAGTTCAGGAAGTTTTCTTTAGCTGATTTTTATATAACTATTCTTGTGTTTTAGCATTTCATGGACCCTTCTCAGGCACACTTAACAAATTTCCAAGTCCATTTACTTTAAGTGACCAAAGCATCCCTAGCAAAGAAAATTTAATGCTTTTTCTGATCTTCCTTACAGACTCCAAGAACTGGCAATGCCAATGTTTCTTGCAAGGCACTCTTGAAAACCATCTTGTTTGATTTGAGCCTCCTTGCCTTTATGCATAGAATGTAGAGAAATTCTACTGCAGCTCTTACAGCAGCATCCATGCTAATGATGCTAAAACTTTTTTTTTCATGAGGTGTGGTGTCTAATCTCCCTGGCTGAACACCACAAGATTATTCTGCTTCTGAAAGCTCAAGTTCAAAACCAGAGACATTCTCAACAGATGCTCAGGTTTCTGAACAGTTTTTTGTGTGTGCTTTTCATTAAGTTGACTATCTGTTCTTGTTCTAGCTGTATGCTGAAACAATAAAACAAATACAGAGTGGAATACTTGCTTTCTTCTCACGATTTTAATGTCTGCTGGAAGGTTTCCCTTAGCTCTGAAACAGATTTTTGCTTGCTACAATCATGTTACTCAGGTTCACATTACAGGAATCTATGACTAAGCAAGTACCCAGGAAACCCTTCCAAGTGGCTTGTACACTATGCTTCAAGTTCCTCTACATACCATATATATGTGTCAAAACTTTTTTCTTAAAAGCACAGATATTCTTTCCTGCAAAAAGATTGCTTTTTTTCTTTCTTAAAAGATAGGAGTAGTAGATGGACAGTTCATGTTCCAACTCACTCATGCATGCTTGCTGCTTTTATTTGTCCTTTCATTAACTCTCAAGATTTGGCACAACAAGAGCATTATATAAGATTAAATAATTCTTACATAAGTCCGAGTGAATGCCTTTCATGAAGTACTGGGTACTTATCATGGCTATAAGTAAAAATGAATCACTTCCTTTTTAAACTGGAGCTTTCAACCTTGTATTCTGTGTGGTTAATTGCCACAAAACCAAAATAACCTTTTGAGCTCTATGAATTTTCACAGCTGCAGACTGGGGAAAAAAACCTCTCACCAATAAACAGAAACTTAAGAATTTCCAAAAGAAATTATTCCCCACTCTAATTGCCTCTTTTAGCACAAAGCCCAGCTCATTTATGCCAGAATGTTAAATGTTCCTAGCACGTCTGCAGAGCCAAGAACCTGAGTATCATCTAAAGGACAGAATGAGAAAGAATAAAGGCAGGACAGTATGAATCCCACACTTTAGAACAGCACAGAGCACAGCCAACAGGACAGGAAGTGTATGTAATTAGCTTTTGCTAAAAGCTGCAGATTGAGTAGGATCAGGGCTCAGCAGCCCAGTAACAGAATCAGGGAGAACTCTCAACATGTCCCTGTATATAGGCAATTACAGGAATGTACCTTGTGCATGCTTTTAAATGGGAAATGAATGGGAATATGAATCCAAGGCCAAAATAGTATGTGGAATAGCAATTGACAAATCAGGAACCTAGGAGGAAACTGGGAGAAAAGCTTATTTCCAGTGTCCTTAATAGAAATACTTGAGAAGCAGTACTGGAAAATGTCAGAAACTGCAGAAACAGCACTGGGACTCTGCTGTTAAACTCAGTTACACTGGAGGAGAAATTCTTTGGCCTGTTACCATTCCCCACTCTGGGAAGGTCATCTTCTGGTACAAGAGTGAGTTCCTTGCTTCTCTGAAGGACAAGTAAGAGCAGCCGTGAAGGATCTGGTGTAGGAAGACAAAATCTGTGTAGTGAAGTACTGGGTTGGCTGTAGGAAGACATGGAAATAAAAGGTCAGAAAACCACTGGCTGTCATGTTAAGGAGGAAGCGGAAAGGAATGAAGAAAGCAAAGAGAAGTATTTGATAGATATCAAACAAAACAAACAATCTCACTGATGAATGGTAAAGTGTACCTAAAGCTGGAGAGAAGAACAAGGTTAAAATATTCTGCTAAAACAATGTGGTTAGTCATCAATACAGAAACTGAAATCCCTTGATGGCAAACCCAGGAATGGCAAATACTGGATATAGTCAGCATATTAAAAGATCAGTGGATGGCAGCATATTTTTACTACCAGAATATGGGGTTGTCATGCCACATGTTTTGTTTGTAGCTCATCTGCTGACTAACACATCATATGTCCCAAGAACAAACCCATGTTTGACTCTGGTAAGTCAGCACAAGCCACAAAGATTTGTGCTTTTTATGTACAGATCATGTTTCTCTAAGACAGTGGTGACCATTACTCTAGCTGTCTCATACTGAGTCATCTGGAAGATCAGGAGCATATTCACAAGAACAGGAGTCAGCTGCACACACACTCTCTATTAGTTTATAAGGGTATTTTGGGAATAAAAATTCCAAAGGCCCCTGAAGAATCACCTTAGTACATTACTTCTGATAGTTCAGTATGGTCTCAGTCCCAGGTTTATCGTTCTGCTATGAAGCTGATGATTTCTTCTCAAAAGCTGGGAATAAAGTCTGTAAATTACAGAGAATTTTTCTGAGATATAAAATTATACATGAATACGAAAACTGTGTACCACTTCAGCTCATAGCAAAACACCCATCCAACCCAAATCTAGTGAACATGAAGTAATTACAGGGAACACTTATTTGCTAATTAGACTTAAAAAAAAACAACAATCCACATTATTTTTGATTACCGTATTTATTGACTTAAGTGGAAAAAATCCAACAAGTCTTAATGGATTTGACTCATTACCATACATACTGTCTATATTCCCCGTTCACATAAGTTTCAACTGAGAAAGAAAAATATACATTTTAAAAGAACAGTTTCTAAATTATTTTCATAAACAAACTTGCAAAAAATTTCTGAAAGTTGGAAGGAAAGCTTTTTCAAGAGTTATAGCTCATGTTTTCTGAAGCAAAACACTTGATGTAAAGCACACCTGACATCTGACTTCATACACCACAGAGGTTTTCTATGTAGTCTTCATTAAAGTGTACTTACTAAATGTTTCACAGTATCAGAGCATGAGTTCCTCCATCAGCTTTCAAACCTGTGAATTAGGTGCTCACTGTAAACAAGGCTTATTTAAAAGGACAGTTCAAATACAAATAAAAGAGGGCATTAGTAGCCAAGTTTCTTTGGGAGATAGATTGCATTTGGTTCTAACTTCCTTAAGAAAGAGCAGCAGACAAAAAGCATGGCAATCATTTCTATTATTTGAAGCTCTTCAGTTTTAAGAGCATTTGTAAAAAAACAGACCAGATTATAACAAACTGAGATTTGCATAATTAACTTTGAAACAAAGCATTCTTAGTGATAAATGCATTAAGAGCTGAAATAATAATGTTAAGACAAGCTATTGTTTGTCAGCTTGTCAGATATGTGTGCTGAAGCTTCCCTTCTAATTACAAGATGTTTAGTACACCACAACAGATATTTTAAAACTAATACAGATGCTGGAATGTTTCTTTAATTGTAGTGCACTTAGTTTGAGAAGATTACCATGACAAAATATGAAAAGGAAAGAGGACAGAAAGCAATGATTTATAGACGTTCTAATTTTTCACTTAGAAATTCTTCCACACTATCTGTATTCCACTTGAGGATGCTCAGTTCTTCTGCAATGTTCCCACTGTCGTCCAGCAGCTTTAGTACAGGGTCAGAACCACGCACATACTGGGGGGCAAAGAAGGAAAGTCAGATACCTTGGCTGGAAAATGCATTCTCCATACTAACACTGCCCCTGCTCTCTAAGTGATTTAAATCAGTTTAGACTTCTGACTTGCATTTAATGCCAGAGAGAGAAAAGTGGAGGAACAAGTCAAACGAAGGGGGGTGGGTGTCAGAAACATCTCCTTGTTCTCCTTGGTGCACCACAGCGGTTAATGCAGGTGCAGAAGGGCAATGCCATCGGCCTGGCTTTGAAGGAGGATATTTACTCCAACTGTTTTAAGTTACCAAAGCTAGATTTTTGATGATGAATGATTTCTCTTGTATGATCAACAGCCTTTTTACCATTTTAGAAATTCTGGGTCACTCTAACAGGTCAAAGTTCTACTATCAATTTCTAATGTAATCACATTCTTTCTTGCTGTGTTGTATCTGTGCCTACTATGCCTCACTGGTAACACAATTGTTCAGGGCTTCTCAAACTCACTAAGTCCCAAAATAAGGAATGCAAATAAAAGCTTTTAACGTATCAGAAAGCTCTGACCATTTAAGTTTATGGAAAGATTTCCCCAGGAGTATTCCACTTGGCTCAGCTGAGCTAACCCAGTTAGTTTTACTTATTTAAGCCAGTGGCACCTCTATTGAGTTTTCCAAGTCTTGTGAAATAAACAGATGCATTTGCATTGACACCAATTGTAGTCTAGACCGCTTTGATGTTCAATAAATCTACAAAGTTAAAAAACCAAAAAGCAGTCAGATAGAGTACAGAAGGAGAGAAAGCTTTTGAAAGAAACTGGAGGACACGGAGACATGAATGAGTGAGACAGACAGAGGAAATCTGTTTTACATAGAATCTGTTGCTGAGAAGACAAATCACTTATTGCAGCCATGCACAGCTATGAAGTGGTTCCAGATGGTGCCATTTGGGCAATAGAGATGGGAGCACAAAATGTGAGAATCAAGATGTGCATCTTTGAAGTATACTTGAAGTTCACACACGATTTTAAGAGGAAGGTGAAGTCTTAGATTAGACCTTGAAACCAAAGAATTGTTGGAGCTTAAGGCAGTGCAGCTTATGCAACTTTGCATATATGCAAGTCATAAGAAACACCATTCAGTATATGCATTTCTGTAAAGCTGGATATCTGAAGTATATAGAGAAAAACCAGCACGATAGAATGTAGCAAGGGAATTCTGAGAGGGAGAAGAAAAATCCAAGAATCACTGAATGCATGGGAATGGCAGCTCCGTAAGAAAACTAGGGGAGAACAAAACAGGAGAGAAAGAAACTACAACAGAATAGCTTGAGTAAATCCAAGATATCTATAAAGTAAGAACAGAATATAAACATCTGCAATAATAATAATTTTTTCTTGGATTAAAATCAACTGAACAACAATAAAACAAACCAAAACTTCAGCACCACGAAAGAAGTAGTACCAAACAGTTACTGAGCAGTAAACAAATCAGTATTACTAGCAGGAACCTGTAATGATGCACACTGGCAATGCAAATACATATCCTCTACTAAAGGATTACTTGATCAGCAAATAGGGAACAATCCACAGGACTGTCTCTACCAAACCTAGTTCTTCTTAATATGACAAACAAAAAAGTTAGGCTACTACTTACCTTGATTTGCAGTCCCCTGAAGAGTTTTGGCTTATCACTCCTGACGAAAGCTACAGTTTGGAGAAAAGAAAGAAAAGTTGTTACTTATTGCATAAAGTAGATTTATGTCAAATTAGTATTCCCCAATTTTTTTTAATTATGCTTTAGAAGATATTTTAATATTAAGATCTTAATACCTTCACAAAATTAATAATACTAAACTTATTATGCCAAAGGAACAACTATTTTTGCTAGCAACCAAATAAGAATTCTATTTGCTTCGATTTTCCTGGAACACTAGTGCAAGTATGTAAGTTTATCTGCAGTTTATCTGCACGCACAGCTGACAGCCTTCAGCAGACTGGCCCATATGCTGCTGCTACGCAAATGTGAGGAAAAGCGTTGGAGCGATCAAAATCTGGCTGAGGATCAGCTTTGTGAGGGAGGCTGAATGTGACACCCATCTCATCAGCACACTCCACACATGCTGCAGCTCTGCGGGGGACAGGGCACACAGGAAGCTGTGGGGAGAGGTGTTATTCTGGTGAACACGACGGACAATCTTGTCTTGCAGAGATCTCTGAGATTACGTGTTGAAAACCAGCAGGAAAACAAAGCTAGAAAACAGGAAGAGAAGCTCGTATTTCCTCTTCTCTTGACACTCCTGAAGGCAGTCCTATGGGCTGTCAGGCAGCTACATGGAGAGAAGGCCAGGTCTGAGGTGGGCTGGTGCTGCACAGCTCCTCACTTGCACACAGCACGTGTCAGCAGGCAGCAGGTATTAACAGCAGCACAGGCCCTGTATCCCTACAGCACAACCCAGGCCTTGCATTAACCTTAATTCTGAAAAGATAATATGAAGTATTTCAGGACAGTGTGAGTATAATCCCCTACTTCCAAGCACTTCACCCTAATGAATGTCTGAGTTCTAGAAATATTTAAAATTTATTTAGAAAATAACAGTCCTCATTCCTCCTTTTCACAGTCAGGTTGTGCTAAAAGCTGAATTTAGTATCTATATTGACATTAAGTGGATTCAGGATGCTCCTGTAGTACATCAGTAGCATCTCCCCAAGGATGAACCCTGTCAGTACAGACTGACTTCTACAAGAGTGCCAGCTGCATGTTAAAGCTGCTTTTCCAAGGTTAGACAACAATGAATCTCTCACAAATTGCAGTGCATCCAGCTGGTGCATGGAGATGAGTGCAACCTCAGGACTAATGTTTCATACTGCCTGACAAAGTGTAGTGCTTTCCTCAGTAATTGCAGAGATATGCCCTGGTATCTTTATACCTATCTTTACATTACTGCAGACAGTTACCTTAACACTTTCTCAGCACAGTTATACAGAGTGGCACTTATTTTCTTCTCTCTTCCACCAAGTTCCCAGTACAGATGAAAGTCATATACTCTGCTTGCTGCACCAACTACTACACAATATAAACAAGGTAAAAAAATACTTAGGGCCCATGGAGCTGCCAGATATACCAGGCCCCTGCAGAAAATAAGACTTGTCTTTATTCCTTCTACAGGACTACTACTGTCATATTGTAAACTGTGTATAACAATTTCAAACAGCACAAAATAAATAGTACTTGCTCACATGCTGCAGTTTGCTTCTGATTTAACTCAAAGATGTACTTTCAAATTCAGTGTTTCCCATGCCCTTGTGACATATTGTCATGGCTGTCATCAAAAGTAACATGCAAAAAAGCAGCAAAGACATTCCTTATTCTTTGTCCAACAGTCCACAGAATGTTGAAGTGTTTCTGGAGGAATTTTTCCACATTTTTCTTCAACTTAAATCTAAAGCTGAAATCAGTCTCTAGGGCTTTATTTGAAAGAAGGTTGTAAGAAGCAGTCAGTACAGTGGGTAACTAATTGGAAAATGGTAAGAGAGCACAGTAAAATGGATAAAGTTTCTGAAGCAAATCTGAACTCTGGAACTCAACTGTAATAAAAAATTGCCTTTGGGAGGGACCTCAGGTTACAGCACTTTAAGCTTGTAACAGGTGTGAGGATTTGTTACTTGAGTGACAGATGAAAGCTTATTTGGACATGAGAGGCTGTTCTCTGGCTGCAGTGTTGGACTGAACAAGCTCACATAAAGTAGAAACAGCATTAGGTGAAAGAAGAAAGTATTCTATAGGCAGCAATACATTCTGCCACATTAAAAGTAGCTATTACACACTTGTATCAATGTCAAATGTCTAAGTCTTCTGAAAGCTGAAGCACTACAGAACATTTTTCCTGAAATTTTAGACAGCTGGAACAAAATTAGTTTCTGTTATGGCATATTTATTTCTAAAGCCGATCATAGTGACTTTCTGCATCACTCACTTGAATTTGCAATGCAACAAAGAAAACCACTCAATGTACAAATAACTTAATTTGTATATTCTGAATTTTGGAAGCTAAAATGAGAATCTCAAATACTGACATGCATCAAAAACACAGATTATCCTATCAAACACTTGGTTTTTTTTTTGTTTTTTTTTTTCTTTCCAGAAAATCAGTCCTTGAGTTGAATTAGCAGCCTTTGAAATGATGGGGTTAGGAAGTCAGATGCAGCTACATTTAGGGCCTGCATGTCATGGGATGTGGTGCATATGGTCCACCTTCACATTGCTCCAACAGTTTCCCTCTATACCCTGACATCATTGCTTCTTCTGTTTCTATGTCCAAATGGTACTTGCACATCATCTATACACTATTATTTAGTAGTTTGGTGTTTAATACTAAATCCTATCCAAGCTATCTCCCCATTTTCTTCTCTCTATAGCAGCTTTAGGAATTACACACCACAGAGAAACAAACCTTTCTCTAACCTATCTGTGGGTGAACAGGAGAGGTGTTTTCCACCGTGACTTCTGTAAGATGAACTCTGAGCTCGGTGCCATGACACCAAGTTCTGGTGAATTAAACACCGGACCAGAAGTCAGACCTGTTCTCCAGACAGCTTTGCAAAACCACTTTACCTTATGCTCTGATAAACCATGAACAGTACCAAAGCACTTCTGTTGGAAGGCACTTCTGAGGTGTTCCTGAAGAGCAGACAGGATTGCTCCACAATCAACTACAACTATAAGGTCAGAGAAGCATCAAGTGTGTATGAGCATCTTAATGCCTGGCCCCCATTCAACAGTGCTGTTAAAGACCTAAACCAGACTTTACCTATGAACACAGCAGAATGGAGAACTCACTGCTATTGTTATAATGTCCTGTTGTTTTGATACAAAACATAGAGGTGTAATAAGAAAGTCTGTTTGTTGGAATTAAATCCAAGAGCCCAAAGTAGAGACTGTGGGAATCTAAGAATCACTGTGGCCAAAAAGGGCAAGTCTGTGTAGATACCCAAACACACCCCTGCACTATTCTCTGAGGTGCAGCAGGACACAGCTGAAGAGAACTTCCAGACCCAAAACGGACCTGAAACATCTCCCCAAGCAGAACACAGTTCTTCTGAGTTAACTTGAATAAACATAAAGCAAGTGTAATATCACTTCAGGTAAGCTAAAGGGTAGTCTCCGTGCTTGGCAATTAATTATTAGACACAAGCCCTTTGAAAGTAAGAAATTTTACTGGAGACACAAGTTTGTGCATAATGCCGCAAAATTTTACATTAAAAAGGCACAAAGGACTTGACCATACAGACTTAACCATTTTGTACCTGAAATGAACTTGAATTAAAAAATATTTTATTGAGGCACTGCCAATTTTCAAGTGTTATATCCATGAAAAAGAAAAGAAACAAAGACAAAAGGTAGAGCAAGAGAGGGACATTTTATGAAGACAGGAAATTCCAACATTCAATCATGCCACCGATTCCAGAGCATTGCTTAGACAATTGGCAATATTTGCTAGAAATGTGAATATGTAAATCACTGGGCAAAACAAAAACATTAATGTCTTCTCTCAGACATCTGTTTTGGGGACAAATACATGCTCTACAGTTTTGAAGATGGTATGAGTCTGCTTCAAAAGTTACCATGAAAGCCAAGCAAAAAGACTGAACCATAGCATACAACAAGCACTTATTTACATTTTAATTGCTACAGCTCTGTACCTTTTGGGGACCTCAGTTTGAGATAAAAATTTACATTTAAGAATTCATACTGCACATCAGTAACTATTATTTGTAGTCTCTTGATCAAGTTACAATGCAGCTGTTCATGATTTTATAAAGAGCACCACATGCTTTCAGAAATGAATCCGAGAGCTCCAATCAAGCCTGAAGAAGAAACTTCAAAAAATCCCAAAGACAGGATACTTTGTATAAGAGTTGGGCAAGAGACATTTCTGAATCTGAAGGGAAGTATTGTTTTAATCTGTGCGTCATCTGTTCGCAGAAGGTTATGATAAAGCAATTCATGTCTCCTGCTATAATATCCATTTTTCTTAGCAAGAGTTTTAGTAATGCTTTTATCTGTGCAAGATTTAAGATTCATATAGTTTTCTAACTTTCTTTTGTCAGTATTTATGAATTACAGATTAAAATAACTAGGAAACAAGTGATCTTACCTCATACAATACAATCCCATAAGAAATTACATTTAGTAGCTAAAAGAGTCCCCTTAACTGTTAGAGAACTTGGGTGATATAATAGTGCTGATTGACTCTGAAGTCAGAGCATTTACTGTAGCTGCACACTGCATGAGTTCAAGGATTAAGGACCTTGTTTCTCGAACAGATTTGCTGGGAACACATCCATTTCTTAACCCACAAGGAGAGGTAAAACATATTTTACTGAAGAAAAAAAAAAAAAAAAGAATGGAGAGAAACGTGAAAGGAATGTACAATGAAAAAACCCATTCAGTTTTTTAAACAAATTGGAAAGAACGTAGGAGTCTAAACACCGATCCTCTATCTCATGGTGAACAGAACACAGCTGCCACTGAAAAGTCAACTTAAAACAAATATGTTAGATTAATCACTGATCCAGCTAATTCATTATCCTATTCCAGAACCTTACTTTTATGGATGTCAGCCAAAAACCGTCACTGTGTTACCTGGTATATTAAGATATTGCTTCATCTATGAATCTTGTCACTTAAGTTTTTAACATTCTACTTTGATGGAGTGCTTTTAAATGACAAATATTTAAGAACAGTTTTATACAGAACAATTTCAAAATATATGTAATATAGGGATTAATTTTACAGTATTTGTAATAGGGCAATTTATTTTTAAGGGGAATTTATGAGTAAAAATATTTCAGTAGTGAATTTAAAAGAGACATACAGAAATGTCTCTTATCAGACTTACCACCAGAAACTGTATCTGAAATACCCAACCAATAGACACCCTTGGCCATATTCACAAAAGCCAAATTTAGTAGTTTGGTGTGACTACAAAAAATAACATCCAGTTCAAGACTGAGAAAATCTTGCTGAAGACCAGACTTTTCCATCCTCTTGCTGAGGACTAGGTTTTTGTCATCACTTCTCACTCCTTTGCTTTCCTAGTATATACAAATATATTCCATATGCAATGATTCTCACATTTCAGGCACACAGGTGTGTTGAACAACTACTTATAGCTAAAGATTATATAACCAGTAATTTTGAAAGAAACTTTGATAGAGAAGGACTGAGGAACCCACAGCTTCTTCCAACTGTGTAACTTTTACAAACCTTTATTAATTCAACTGATTTCAATCCTTAACTATTATAATATGTGAATCTCATAATAAAAAAATCCAACCACACCAAAAAAGCAACAAAACAACACTGTTCATTCTTTGGGCAAATAAAACATAATCCAGACTTAGCCTGAGACACATCAAGTCTGTGGGACTAAGCCAAGTGACAAAACAATTTACACAGGCACTTAAAGGTCAAGATTTCACAGTTACCATACAGGAGTAACGTACACTAATCCATGTAATTCTAATATATGCACAGTCCTGCAATTAACAATGCCATTTTTTACATATTCTGGGGAGAAAAGCCAAACACATCTAAACAAACTCTAACAAAATCCTCACAGAAGCTATGGAAAAGGATTCAGTTATTTTTGATGAGACATTGTCAGTGACAGGCTACACAGTTCAATGAAGCCTACAAAGACAATGCTTCAAAAGCAACAGTATGACCTTCAGGCAACCTAACTTCCATAGCAAATGTCCAAGCGAAAAGCTGGAATAAAAAAAACCCAACTTCTTGAATGTAAATGTCTTAAGATGAAGATATTAAATACCGTTTCTGTTAGAAGTTAAAATCAAGGAGAAAATCTGACTATTCTGAGATTAATACTAGTGTGAAGACAAATATCAGCTGAAAGAATATATTCTACTGCTTTTAAAAATTTTTAAGTATGCTTCTAATACATATCCCCAACTTCCAACCTCTTCTAATACCCTAGCTGTAAAATTGGTTAAGATAAGTTTAGATTCAGTAGCTGCAGAAATTGGTGATGAAAACACAAAAGAAAAAGTTAAGTGCACTACTCAGTCCTTTTTTAATTCTTCTGTAACAAATCAAAACTGGTGGTCAGAACAGAGATCCTTCTTAAAAAGCATTGAAATGGATCCAGCCACTTTAAGCTACATGATTAATGGAATGTAAATATTTGAGGAGGTTTAGATAACCAAGGATTGAAAGGAAAAAAAACTAGCCACAATTTTTAAGGTTTTCCTTTTGCACCATTCCAAGTCTTTGGAACATGTTTCCAAGTGTGCACACAGCAGGAATTGAGGGCCATTTCCTTCAAGGACCTACACATGAAGATAACTGAGGACACAATGCAGGCTGGAGTCAGGCTACCAGGTTAACCTTTTCCTTCAAACCCATGGCTCAAATGAGCACTTAACTGTTACAAACCCAGAACCATAAAGCAGCTGAGTGAATGGGCAACAACAGTTGGGAATGTTTTTATGTTCGCTAAATTTGAACGGTCATGGAGATAATATGGATGCCTGAGCTAATGAAGTTAATCTCCTCATGCCCCTCAAGTAGGACAAGTCATTTAAAGAATTCTCATTTTGACATTTTATACAGAGAAAAAGAGAAAAGAGCTTTGCTCTGGCCTTGTAGTCATTCAACTCAACTGTGTGGGCAGAGGTGGCAGGAAAAGATATAATGCAGTACAACTTATGTGAATTGTAACCTGTTTTAAAACCATTTTTCCCCCCACTGTTTGTCAGCCAGCCTTCAAACAGCGAGGGATTAATACTTCCCACAGTAGATGGAGACATGCTGTTTGTGTGCGATTTTAAATTCTAAAGCTAGATTAGTACTTATGTCCAACTATGTCCAAAGTACAGTATTAGGGAGTATGGTAATAGGGTCTTCATTACAGGAAAAAACCCCAAAATAACCATAGTACTGCTATCACCTAAGCTTTTCCCTAATTTGTAAGAAAAGTCCAGCTTAAAATTTCTCACAGATTCTTTTCCCGCAGCTTCCTCCCACCAGACACTGATGGTACTGATTTTTCTTTTACACTACTGCATTCCATTCCTGTTAGTTGACTGTCATTATCCACTGATAATTATATAGCAGGATCTGTAAAAATAAAATCGTTCCATAAGTGCACAACATAATTTCATCTATCAATTACTGGAGACCAGTTTTATGAGTCTCAGGTCAATGCAACTTTACTGATATAATATACTGAATTTATGACTACTTGTAATGTACTCAAAAGTACCTTTTGTCATTCAGCTGTGGCAGTACTTCATATTTGAAGGAATACTAGTAGCTTTACTTACCCTGGACTTGAGGGAACCTTCCCAACTTTCATCCACATACTTCTAGGACAGCTCCTGCATAAAGCTGTAATAATGAACAGAAGCCGTTAATGACAAAAGTAATTTAAATTACTAGCTTATTTATAGTGTGTTATCTGTTAAACTGTTTTTCTCTGAGGAGACAATATGCTGTTGTGTCCTAATGTTGATGCTAATTACAAGGAAGATCCTAGACATAATCACAGTTGCAGACTTGCCTCTGATTATGCAACAACTGACCATTCACTCAAGATACACGATAATTTTCATTCATTATACTAAAAATGTAAAAACAACAAAAAAGATCATTTGAGATATACGTTGATGTAAGCAAAGTTTCATTAAAAAAATGCAATTGGACACGTTGCAATGGGAATTCTGGGTTAGTAACAGAAAACTCTTTCTTCCTTCCTGGAGATACTAACAAAATCTTGTTAAATGAAATTTTAGTTTCCACTTTAAACCTGGACAGTGAAACACTTCCAATAAAGACAAAGCAGGGACTTTAAATTTCCCATTTGGGCTATTGGTTGATTTTAGTTTACAGAAAAAGGACAGATCACATTAAGAGGCCTTTGGAGAAGTAATATGTACAGGCTGGGCTAACTTTGATACTTGCCAATCACTTCTGTCAGCTATCCAAGATACTTAGATTCAGTTTTCTTAAAATATAAGTTAATTTCAATTCTATATAATACCTAAATTAAAAAAAAATCACCTAATTATCTTGCATACTGTCATATTTTTAGACTATTTTGTGATTCTTTTTGCAACAGGCAAATGTTTCTATAATTTGGTGAATCTTAAATAAATTAACAACAGATTTTCCACCTACTAAAATAGAACTTCATACTCCAAAGTTAGGCATTTTAATATTACACATAGTATGTATACTATATATTTAATACTGTATACCAAATCACATCCTTCTAAGTCTTAAACCCTACTGTTCATAGATAAGCAGACAGAATGAGCTTGATTTATATTTTTTAAATTTATTACCTTTCATAGACAATTAAAACCTCTGCTTTCATGTTCTTTTAGACAGTGTTTTCATAACAAATGTGCAAGTCTGAGATAGAAAAATATAACCGTACTGAAATTACATAAATTCACATTTCACTTAAAATATGAACTGTGAACACAAGTAATTAAAACTAACTGTCACGAACCACTCTGAGAAAGCAAACCAGACATGATATGACAGAAATCTCAAAGACAATTTTATTAACATTCTGTCACCTATCATACTGGCATTATGGACAGCCAGAAATACATGTTCATTTCTGGGTATTCAAATTCTGATTCGGGGCCAGCTCTGTACTTGCTTAAATACTATGAATTAGAACATAAGAAATACTCTAATCATTTGCAGGGAAATTACAACTTTTCTCTTGGCGTGAACTAATCAATAATCATTACTCCCATGGGAAACTGAAAAGAGAATGTTACACTGCATTATCTGTTCAGAACAGCATCTCAGAAATTCACCTAACTACAGATACATTTTCAATTATACATTGTATTTAAGACAGAAACCTAAGATTTGACCAGAAATGCTATGAAACAATACTCAAGAGATCATAAATACCAGACTTCTTAAAAGCTTTTTCACCACTCAAATCAAGGTTTTAATTAAAAAAGGCAGTGATAAACAGCTCAGATACTAGCTTGCATAATTAAAGTTCCTCTGGAATTAAAACATGAAGTAATTACAAAGATGGAGGAAACATGGCACAGCAGTTCGTAAACTTCAGTTACCTTGTCTCTTTGTCATTAAAAAAAATAAATTCAACGTTTCTATCAGCAATCCTACATTTAGATATTCCTTTGCACACACTAATCCACTGAACATTTATACTGATTTCTCTGATACTGACAGTTATCTGCATTTTTCTGTCAAGAAGTCAGTATAAAGTAGACAAAGGAATAAATAGCCTTCTATCTAGTTAATTAACTGTTTTATGCAAGTCTGTCATGAGCTAAGCACACTCAAATTTAGGACAACAGTAAAATGAGCATTTTTGAATTCTTATTACTGCAAATTATTCTTAGTCTTTTTCCTTCCAAACAAGAATTTTTATGGAACAAGACCACTGTAGGAATCTAAAATATGTAAGACATTTTGTGACTACTTGCTACTCCCAGTTTGTAACTCCTGGCCAATATCTGATAGAAATTTAACAAAGAAAACAGCTCAGTCATTAATGTCTAAATTTTGAGCTTGTAATTCTGCCATAATTGAAACCCAACTGCTCTGGTACAAAAAGGTTTAGATTCATGCTGGGACAAACAGCTGCTTTCTCGATGGCTAGACCAGAAAAAAAAGAAGAATCAACTGGCTTCATTTATAACTCTTAACAAAGGTGTCTTTTGCAAAAAACCCAGGTTTATTTGCATTACTTAGCCCACCACAAAAGCCTAGTTGTTAATATCTACCATCTCATTGTGTCCAGAGCAGATGTTCTCCAGATTTCCTTGTGAAGGCAGTCACTGTGTTCAAGTATTAATAAGAATGACATGTATCACTCAGCATGGAGGCACACAAACATCTCGACTCAGTTCATTACACAATGCTTAACTCATGAGTCGGTTCATTTTAAAGTAATGCTTCACTTGTTTTACTGCTCATGAAAGTGAGTCTAGTATTAGATGCAATGAAATAAAAACTTTCTAAACTATTACTAGTGTCCATGTTAACAAGTTAACATGTTATCCAAAAGAAGTGCTGATTCATGTCTGCATCTACAAAAAAACTTAGCTTTTTTAATAACATTCTAATAGCATGTTTTCTAAGGTTACTGTGACAATATCTGAATTTTTCCCTAATCTTTTCCAAAGCATCAGCTTGAGCTCAGTTTTATTAAAAAGTTTTTGGAAAGCATCTGAAACTCTTGCAACCGTTCATACTGATGCAATCAGGATGGCTCTTCACAAGTGAAAAGAGACAACCCATTACTGGTCATGTCTGCTTAAATTATGAAGGAGAGTGCTAATTATAGCATAATAACACCTTTTTGCATAAGAATTGTGCTAGTTAAGAATATGCATTGTAACTAAGATTTGATTTAACTTACATGAAAGAAAACATTTCACCTGCCACTAGGAAGAGAACTGAAGTAATTTCTGCAAGACACAGTTCCAGGAGTGCTTCATTTATACATTGACATGGTATTGTTATCACAGTTACCCATGGTGAAGACTTCAGAAGAAAAGTGACATTCCTGCTACGTAACCATTAATATTTACAACCAAACAGGAATTCAGACCACACTGAACTGCAAAAAGTGGTATTGAACAGAGATTTCTCCTTGATCATAATAAAAGTACGATCAAAGGTGATAAAGAAGTTTAAAAAACCACAGCAAGTTATACCTAATTTTACTTCTATGACAGTTAAGCTTTGCACTCTGCTATCTCCTAATTATTGACTGAGTGACCCCACCTGACATAGGTTACAGAGTGTCATTCAAACTGGATTTGTACAGCTGTTTGTAATCAGCTGACAGTATCAGCATGTCTTAAAACATGAAATGAAACAGGCTGTTAAGGCAGAGCCACAAAAGGGGCATAAGCTGCTGTATGGTACCTGGATTCTCTCCAATGTGTGCGTACTGTCTTCTCCCACTATCAAACAGTTTCAAAAATACAGTTAAGTTCTGCAAACAAGCAGAAAAGCAAATTTATGACTACAGCTAAGCCTCTAGAATTTTCACTTGCCTCAGGTACAAGATTATCTACCACTAAATATTTAGTAACAACTCTCTTTCCAATGTAAACAGAGTTTTTATGAAATTCACTGCAATTTTAATTTCATATCATGACATGAGCAGGTCTGCAGAAGGCAGCTCCTCATCTCCTATCGACTTCAAAAAATTTCAGGAAAAATATGGATGTTATTATTCTTAATGGCCAAAGTTCCTTGGTATATGCAAAATGGTACTGTTGAAAAATAGGATAGATTATCTCTTTTATGAAAGCATGCAACTTAATTTTTACTGTGTTCCACCCACAACCCAGAAAGCAAAACAAGTTAATTAATATTTGTTCCGAGAAATTTACAACCGGAAGAGGTTTTGTTGTAAGTCTCTTTTTGCTTTTTTTCTAAACTCTTCTAACTAGCAGTTCATTTGTGACTTTTACTAGAGAACTAGTCTTCTAGACAAAAAAACTTTAAAATACAGTGAGATAGAAACTATAAAATATTTTCTATGGAAGAGAATGCATTTATATGGACACCTCAAGGTTTTCAAAATCACTCTTTCCTTTTCCTGGAGGCAGAACATGAGTAAGAATCTGTGGGTTAACAGGGAGCAGTCAGAAAGCCTCACTGCCAGGAACATTATGAACTACTGCTCTATCATACAGAAAGCCAAGAAAATCATTGCTACAGACACACATCATTCTGAACTGATGTCATCAGTAAATTTAGCAACAAAGCAACTTCTACCACTGACAGCTCATTATCCTGTGAAGGGAGATGCCAAACTCTAAATAAGAGTGTGGAAACAGAGTCTAACAGTCAAAAACCATGATATGTGAATCAGTGCTACTCCTGTGATTAGTGATATATATTACTGGCAAATTGCTCTGAACAAAGCTGAGCAGAATCTAAGCTCTCATTTATTTGTGGGGAAGGAATTCCAACTGAGTACAAGGGTGAAAAAAAGTCACAATGGTAGTGTTTGAGCACTGAAATAATTTACTAAGGAAGACTGTATAATCTGCATTCTTGGAGATTTCCAGAACTTTTAGGTATGCTTTGGGTAGGAGACTCAAAAGAGACTTTTTGTTCTGTACATACAGAATATAGTTGTGCATTAATGTTACATTCTTCAGCATACAGGAAATGTGTCATCTATCACTACTTTTGGTGTTAAATGATCCCCTCCTTACAGCATTCTATAAACATTTGTGCTGTTTAAATCCAGTAACACTGAAAAGTTCCAAACCAGCTTCTGCTCCTGGCAGCCTATTTTTATTAACTTTGGTCTTTGCAATATTTGGTGTAAGTTCATGTGAGCAAGAGATCTGGCACAAGGGTGAGAGAGAACATGGAGAAGCTGAGCAACCACCAACTTCAGACCTCTGGAGCTGTCACTTGGATTAGGTGGTGTGAATACCCAGCTTGAGTGGGGGTGGAGAGCAGAGTGGAATAGAGAAGGTGACAGAAAAAGGGCTCCTATGGACAGGCTCTCACTTGGACCTAGTCAGAATTATGCAAGCGAAAGAGTACACACTGGAAGTTAACAGTTTCAGTTCTGGACTATGCCATCTGATTCTATCTAAGCACCTGCTCACCTCTAAAAAGAATCCCTGAACATCTCTTTCATTCTCCAGTCTGTGCTTTTGTTAAAAAAATAAAGCATCTTGGAGTTGCAAAGAAAACAGTAAGAACAGATCTCATGAGATATTTATTTGACCTTGCACATTTCTTAAATTTTGAGGCTTTTACTTTTTGAATTTTCTTTAACAAATGCAGAGTCAAACACCAGTACTTTATCTAGACAGTCAACCTTAATTAGCTAAAGCTATTCCATTGAACAGCACAGATGCACATCAACAACTGAAACACACATTTAGCAAATTCACATTTGTAGCTTTCCTAACTGTTCTTTTTTCACTGATAAGATCAGACAGAGCTCTTCCATGGGTAAGGCTTACCCTATTACAGATAGATAATGTGTTTTATCTTAGTTTATCTGAAAGAGATGAACACCTGGTGAATCTGAGCCAAACAAAAAGCAGTAAATTTCTGTCTTAGCCACTGACTAGTTAGCTGCATCTTCCTTATCTAGGATTACTTCTTGTCAACATCAATTTTCATTGCCAATATCACCATGTACAGAGGGAAGGGAAAGAGTGTACATGGTAAAGTTCTTGAGATGGACATCCACTGCGGCACACTTTAAGTACAAGGAATGGTTGTGAATAATATTTTGAAGCAACAGTACTGGTAAGAGACTTTCTCAGTTAGAGAGAACAGTATCACCTCAGTTCCCCTAACTTCCCTATCAATGTAGCCCATAAAATCATTCCTGTATTACTGTATGGGACACTCAGTTAAAAGCAAACTTTGAAAAGAGATCATATGACATGTTAGTTTTAATTACTAAGTTCTGATTATTTGCTTGAACGTTAAATAAAATATGCTGTCATTGGACCACACTATTTTTGAAGCGTCACTTGCTAGAAAACCAATGAATTTGAACCATTTTTGTTTAACATGTTAGAAATAAGGAACACAGTTAGGTAAAAACACAATTTGATTTTTTACAAAGTATCCAAGAGACTTTACAGGACACATCAAAAGACAAAAAAAGATGTGGATTTTGAGAAGAAGTAAACTAAAATTCTAATTAATTTCTGTAAGCATTGATGTGACTTACACTTACTTCACATCTCTGAGATGTCAATGAATTTTAAGTAGTTTTCTGTTTTTAACCATTGAGTTGAAAACCAGAAGCTCCAATGAGAGTGGAACCATTCCTGTTTAAAAGCCTCTGGCAGAACAAGAAAGCAGTCAACAGCAATTTGAGTGTAGCACTTTAATTAGTGTAATGAAAAGAAAAAAAACAAACCCAAAAAATGAATGTAAACTGGGTCACACAGGAGTAGCCTGAAGCATTAAAAGCACTTCAAGTTATTCTACTTCCAGCAATTATTGTGAGTTTTGTAAACTATTTTTTGAATTTTAAAAAGTAAGTCTGATTAAGAACATCACCTTATTCCTCCTTGTAATTCATAAGAGCACATCAAAAAATTCGACACATGTAAAGGGTAGAGTTTTAAAAGAAAGCTTTCAACTTGTTTTGTGGTTTTTGTTTGTTTGTTTGTTTAATAAAAAGACCTAGTGCTTCTAGAAAACATCTGGTGCCATGTTTTCTAAGTCACCAAACACTTTAACATTACAATATAACAAACACATGACAGTAGAAATGTAAAATGCTAAAGTTCAACACATATTAGTGAGCAAAATATATTTTTCAAAGCTCTATTTAGATATATTGATAACTTTTATGGGTTGTAGCAATCCTGCACAGTGCAACTGTGAAATTTAATGTATTGCAAATTTTATCAGAGAGTTGATTTGGATTTTGACATGCATATATTGTTGAGATAAATCTAAGATCATAATATACAATTAATGGAATATGCTTATAGCTATGTCTGAAATGATCACACAGCCTAAGTGAAGCTGCAGATGGAGTGCAGCTATTTTCAGCTACTGCAAAATATGGACAATCTCTCCTGCTACTACAATTTCACGCACAGTTAGCTTCACCTCCATTTCATCCTTCTATGTTTTACACACCAGCAGTATTCTGCATCTGACAGACTGAGGCTTAAAACTTGCAGCTGTCTAAAGCAATACTGTTTAGGCTGGCTTCTGAATTAGTGTGAGACTGCATACAAAATCTCTAGAGGAGGAGAAAATAACCAAAACATTTTTTCATTTTACCCACAGTCCAATTATGAAGTAATTAAAGTATTTCACTGGACAGGTGTCAGCAGAAGTTCAGAGCAAGACAAATTTTGTGTAACAAGAACATCTCACAGCTATTTTCCACAATGTCAATTCACAAACTACTGGACCAATAACAAGAGCAGGATTAATAAATGCACTTCATTCAAGGCTATGAAACAGTTCAAATTTGTAAACATCTCATTTGAGGTTGCACTGATACTATGCAGCATGAAATATTTTTACGCCTGAGGATATTTTATAGACCGTTTGTGAAAAGCAACAATTACATAAAAATTCTCAGATAGATGTTCTATTACCTTTAATTTTAAATTCTCCTTTAGAACTCAGGCAGAAATCATGCAATAAACTAATTCTTGCTTTCCCTATTTCTAGTATTTGCCACATAATTGCAAAGAGAATAAAATTAAAATCCTGAAGCATGTCCTGGAACTCCAAGAGTTGGCAAGCCTGTAGCACAGAGAACCAACGTGCTGTGCCACCTCATGGGAAGCAATACCTGCTCAGGTAATGAGCAAGCTAAGTCACGCACTGGGATCGTGGCTCAGAGAAGAATGATTCTGTATTTGGAGGATGTTCAAGCCTGGAGTCACAGCTTTAGCAAAACCCAGAGCACCATTGCTCTGGAGCTCAGCAACACACCAGGCTCCTAATCAGAAAGTCAAACATCTTACATTGAGATGCAGGGTTTCAGAGTAAGATGAAAAATTCTACAAGCAAGAAAGTAGGAAAAAAAAAAGCCTTTAAGAACTTTCAACATTCATTCACTTTTTACAATCAAATATTCATTAGAAAGATTTCTGTGGTAACGGGAAAAAAAAAACAGGGAAAAGGAAAAACCATAGCAAAAGGCATTCGGTTTTCAGTCTGCATACCTAGCATGTATGGTTAATGTATGTTAATCTTTGTTTAACAAGAAGCTACTAAAAATTGTATTGTTAATTATGTATGTAATATCTCAAGCTCAATTACATACACGTTACATCCAGCACTATGTTAAAACACAAGTCAATTCAAAATGTGACAATTCTGAATACAACCTCTTAAGATAACATTAACAGTCTCCAAACACTAATTTTCCACTGGCTAGTCTTCAAGAGAAGTTACTGAGTATGGGTTTAAAAAGGAAGTGAAACCTCCAAACAATCACAAAATCTGAAACATACATTTCTAAGCAGTAGTAACAGTGTAAAAAATTTCCGCTTTCTGAAACTGCATTCATAAGAAAATGAGAAATGATGCTATAATAAACCATATAATCATAATGTTAGAACAATCCAATATTTCTACTCATGCACACAATATGGAAAGCCTGCATTCAAACTCAGATATGAAAATGAATGAAAATACCATAATAATCATTCCTATAATTCAAGCTGATGCTTACCATATTAGCTCCAAATCTGAAATAACACTTGTATTATATTTCTTCAGAAATGTCACAGAAATAAGAAAAGATAAATAATCGAAGTTTACGTAGTTCACATTTACCACAAAGCCCAAGCAGAAAATGAAGGTGGGTAAAAATAACACAAGTAGATTAAAAAACCAACAACTCATAACATACAATTTCTTGCTTCCTGTGAATATTCAAGGAAATCTAGTCCACTATGAAGGAATTTGTCAAACAACCTTGAGACTCTGTCCAGCTCTGTGCTATTTATTTTACTACATTGATCATGACTAATAAATACAAAATAAAATCAAAAAAAGTTTTCAGATTAATAATATTTACAGTTTGAAATACTGACCACAAAGTGGCACTTGCTTATCCTCACACAGAAAGTTTAATTATCCACAGAATGAAATCTAGGTCTGATTCAGGAAATTCAGAAAAATATCTATTAATTTAATTTCTGTTATTTGATCCAACTTTTATTAATGCAATGTTTACAGTACAAACTAAGTTACATCCTTAAGTATGTTATCAATAAATTGTTAAGACATTTTTCTCAGAAGTTACATTGACAGAAATGCACCATAACTCCTCTAGCTTATTTTCCCATCAAATGATGACAGAAATTGTCCTGCTCTGTAAGTTCTTGTGCTACACCTTATGCACAGAGGCAAAACTCTAAGAATATTACCTGAGCAAATTAAAGCATCCTCTCCTTACATGAGGACAGGAAGCCTTGCTGCTGCTGCCAGCACAACTGTTACAGAGCATGCTGGAGATCCTTTCTATTCTGCCACTCCCTGTTTGTACATTTCCTTAGACTTTATTCTGAAACTTCAGGTTTTGTGTATGCCCAAGTATAGATATGTACATATTTTTATATATATGTATACACATGTGAAAGAACTGGAGTTTTCCCCAGGACAAACCTTCCTTTATAAGGTTCATATATCTAGCAAAGAAAAACCTTACATATCAAGTCCCATAAGGATTGTATTGAAATATTACTTTGTTAATGCATAAAATTTACAACTTAAAGTCTGTCAATATTAGGAAACTACTAATTATTAATTCTCTGCCAATCTTAAACATATGCTTCCTGATACTTAATATATTGTACCTAACACTGTAATCAGTGGTTTTATTAAAAATTAAAGGCAGACTTTCTTTTTTTAAATATTAGGCTGAATTTAACTGACAGGAAAAACCTGCTAGATTTCCTCATTAATTTCATTATGTTAGTTACTTCACTATCTCCTAGCCACTAAAATAATTTCAGCACCTCTCATCCTCGAAACCTCTACTTTGTTGATAATTGATTTGTCTTCACTATATTCTAGAACACTTAAATTGCCACATATTAGAAAACATGTATTCTTTTCAAGAACTCTAAAAATTCTTCACTGATAACATACCTTAAGGAACACAGATACCTATTAACTAGAGATAAAGGAAAGGTTTTGCCTTAAACTGATCGAAGCACAGCATGAGCTCTGAGAGGGATCATTCCCAAAATATCCAGCTGTTCTTACTGCTGCAGGACAGAGTTGAGCAGTCCTGCTTCTATCAGGTTTGTGCCACTCCAGGAACTGACCTGGAGGCTGCACAAGCCTTTTGCTGCCTGAGACTGAACTAAGCTATCCTGGCCATTACATCATGGGTCAATGACCAAGCAGGAGCTGTCATCAACCACCACTCTCCTCATCCTCTTCTTTTGCCCTCTTCCAGTCCCATGTATCTTCTTTTAAAAGAAGCTGGATATAGTTCCCAAATATGGTCACATTACACCACAGAAGGGCTGCCAAAGAACCACAAATTCCCCTGTTGGTACAGGGACATTATTTTACAGCAGTATGGCAAGTCTGCAGATCTAGATGCTATAGATGTATATTGGGCTATGAATAAATGCTGCATTTTCCCCTTGAAATGATAATCCAGATTCTCATAAATTTTTTTTAAATGAAAAGTTTCATAAAAATGACATGTTAAATTATTTCACAAGGAATTTGGTCCAAAACTCACCTTTCTAGTTTCCAGCTGAGCTTCTTCTTGGCAGCACTCCCTGCAGAATGGATCCAACTGATTCAGATTGAATTGCCCAAGAAGGTTGCAAGAACTGCATAGCAAGTTACTGGAGAAGCCCAGCTCTCTGCAAGCTTCTGATGATAACTGTGCTCCATAAACACTTACCTGAAAGTCAATACAGTGTTACACTTCAGTATTTATTTTTTTAAAAGATTATTTTAAATGCTTTAAAGATTAGAAAAAACGAGTAAGTCTCTTGTGACTGCTTTACAGTAATGCCTAAATGGTCAGCCCAAGGGTTCAAAACACCACCTTATTGAGGGAATTCCACACACTCATAATATGTACATATCAAAGTATCAGACTTGCCAAAATTAATTTAGATACACTTCTGATACCTCTACTGCTTTCCTATTGTTAACTTCAAGTAAGAAGAAAACCCAAAGGTAATGAATCAGCTGAAATGCACGTGGTTACAGTTTTCCAAAGCCTCCTCTTCAAAGAGAATTTCAGTAAGTTTTGGATCACTGAAAACACTCATGGAAAGTAATGTAACAGCTAAGCTCAGGAAAAACACAACCAGGAAGTGATAAAATTAACCAAACTGCTCAACAAGACATATAGGTAGCATTTAAATTTCATGTTAGCATTAATGTTACAGGAAAATTGCATATACTATAAGTGGAAGTGCAGATAAAAACCTGCAATTCTGATTTATCAGCAGTACTTTACAACAGGCAATTCAATTACATGGCTTCTATGTAAAACACCAGTTCTGCTTTTTATGGGCAGCAAAAGTAATGCAACCAATGACAACACTTAAATGATATTTGGGTTTTGTTCTCATAGAATCACTACAGTTGGAAAAGACCTCTAAGATCACTGAGTCCAGTCATTAACCCAGCACCACAGTGTTCAGCCACAAACCCTGTCCCAAATGCCTTCTGAACACTTCCAGGGATGGTGATTCCACCACTTTCCTGGGCAGCCAATTCCAGTGCCTGGCCACCTTTCCAGGGAATTATTCCTAACATCCTTTCTAAACCTCCCCTTGTGCAACCTGAGGCACAATTCTCTCATCCTATCGCTTGCTACCTGGGAGAAGAGGCTGACACCCATCAGGCTACACCCTCCTTGCAAGGCAGTTGTAGAGACTGGGAAGTCCCCCTGAATCTCCTTGTCTCCTCAGTGAGCTCCCTCAGCTGCTCCTCACAGAACCTGTGTTCCAACCCTTCCCCAGCTCCACTGTCCTTCTCTGGGCTCACTCCAGCACTTCAATGTCTTTCTCATAGCAAATTCACGTTCCCACTTTTCTACACAAGGATTTCTCACATCTTGGCTCAAAATGTTCCCTTCCAGCTGCTTGCTTTGGAGGGCAAAAAAGTGAGAGAAGGAATTAACAATGGAGAAAGAATATTAAGAATGGGATAGAAGGCATCTTTCCCAGATGCTTTTCAGTCTGGGTAAAAGACCCCAGGCAAAACCTACTACATCCAAAGCACCAACAAAACAATCACCACCACCGTGTTCAGAGGTGAGTTGCAGGGCACCAGCAAACTCAACTGGAAGGTAACAGCCAAGACTCAGAAGAATTATGCTGGGCCAAACAGAAAAGTACAGAAGAAAAACTGAGTTTGTCATTCAGCAAACAGACTTCTCCTCACACCCACATGCCATCTAATCCATGCAGCACAACCAAGTAAGGTAGGGACAAACCCCATTTCCTCTGCTGAAGTGGCCAACCCACAGGTGAAGGAAAGACATGTCACTTATGCGGCAGATAAAAAATATTATGGATTGAGAATTAGTAAAAAAATATATTAAGTGCCTCATTATTCTATTTCTCTGTTATCTGCTAAAAATAAGAGTTAAAGTATGAATAGAGAAGTGTAAAACACAAAAAAGTTATTCTGAAATCAGAAGGCTATTTTTCTTCTTCCTACAGGACACATTATGACAACAGGCAAGCAAAAATGGAATCCTGTTCTACTGGAATAATTTATCCTATTTTTAGGATTTTTACTAAGGTATTTGTTTTCAAAGTATTTAGTATTTATCTTTTTCAAGTGTTTATCTTTTCTGAGTGATACTGGCAATAAGAAATACAACAATGACACAGTAGTATAAAAAGCCCCTAAGGAGCAGTCCAAACACTGCCAAAGCTACATTTTAATTACTGCTCACTTATTAAATTGATGTTGGTAGTAACTAAAACCATTTTCTTGCACCTTATTGCTTGCCATCCACCCCTTTGATGCTTTATTGTCAGGGCAGAATCTGTTCCCCTTGGGGCAGTAACAGGGCCACTGGCATTGTCACTTTGCTTCCAGCAGCCTCTCCTCACACCTTGGCCCAGCAGATCTCTAAACAATCCGTGAATGTAACGCCAATACTCTGCTGAGGATTTTATTTTTGGGGTTGTGGTGTGTGAGAAAGAGCCAACCCAAGCACTAACGGTGTACGAAGGCAAGTGAAGGCTCCACCACATGACAGTTCCTCACTCAAGCGGTTTTGGTTACATAGCAAGCCCAAAGCACCTTGAGAATAAAACTACAGAGAGGTAAAGGAAAAAATAAATAGAAGATTCTCTGTCCCTAATATTTTTACTCAGTTTTTAGTATCTAAACTATCATATTCTCCTGAAACAATAAATGTACTAATCATAATAAATATTTCTGATTGGGATAGGAAAAACCCCTCGCACTTCAGAAAGTAAACTCCCATTAGAACAAGATAATTTCAGACACTTAGCAAGTGATGCGCCTCATTTCAGCAGTACTTTCTCCTTCAAAGCTTTGGCTCCAAATACACTGTTGCTTTGCTTTCACACCAACTAATTTACTATATTAAAAAAGAGGCAGCACCAATACAAATTGTTTTAGGAAGAAGGCAGAAGCAGAGATCAGCCTCGGACATGGAAAGCAAAAGAGGCGGCCACGACCGCAGGAGCGGGAAGAGGCGCCCCAGCTTCCCACACCGGGACACGTCTTATGTCGTCTCCCCTGCCCTCACACCCTCCCTTTCTCTCAGGAACTGCAGCCGCGCTCAGCCCCGAGCGCCAGATCCGGCTCTCACCGCCTGCAGCCCCAGGAGCCAGCAGAGCCAGCGCCGCCCCAGCGCCCCTAGCTCGGCCGCCGCCGCCATCTTGGTGCCGGAGCCCCCCCGCCAGCGCCGCCGGGGGCCGCGGAGGGACCTCACCCATCGCGGGTGACCGACACAGCGCCTGATGCGGGAGAGCATATACTTGCCCCCGGCACCACAAGCAGAAACTGCTAACCCAGAATATCTTTTGGAATTCTAGAGCAAAGATATTTTAGTCTGTTCAGAGCAGTGCTTCGCAGCGAGGCTGGAGGAACTGCCGTTCCCCAAAGCTGGTCGGGCATTGTTGAAACAACCCCGAATAAAGCCCTTTCCGCTTTCTTGGGAACGGCTGCCAACCGGCACATCGGCCCCCTGTCCGCTGACTGACAGCCGGTCTGACCAATAATATTGTGCTTTCCCCACGGGCGGTGGTGCCTGTGACCAACGAGATTGGGCGGATGGGCGGGATTTCAAGCAGCGTCTTCCAATCAGGAATGGACGCATGTAGGTGGGACATCGCCCCGCTCCGGCGGCTCAGAGCGGCGGCGGAGGCGGGGCGATTCCCGCGCCGGGCCAATCAGACCGCGCGAGAGGCGG